>CABHPP010114683.1:16387-46147 GCA_902168425.1 Peromyscus attwateri | reverse complement strand
TCTGAACAGACCCTTCCTGGTCTTCTGAATGTTTCAGGTAAGGTCTGTGGTGACCTCATTTCCTGTTTTTGGCAGGTTATGTGTTGTGTGCACTTCTTACTGTGGTGTGTGCGTGTGTGCATGTATATGTGTGCGTGTGCATGTATATGTGTGCATGCACATGTGTGTTTGTGCAGATGGAGGCCAGAGGTGGACTTGGAGTATCTTTCCTTGGTTGCTCTCCACATTTATTCTTTGAGACGGGGTCTCTCACCCAATTTAAAGCTCACTGATTAAGCTAGGCTGGTCAGGCAATTTGATTCAAGGACCTTCCTGCCTAGCTGCCTCCTCGGCACTGGGGTTATAGGCACAGCCTACCTCAACTGGCTGTTTATGTGGGTTCTGGGATCAGGACTCAGAATCTCATGCTTGTACGGTAGGGACTTCACTGACTGAGCTGTCTCCCTAGCCTTGGAATTTTTTTTCTTGCTTCATGATTTTTTTTTTTTGGTTGTTATCACTTCCTTATGATCATTCTTACATTTAATGGAGACAATGCTCATGGGAACCCTTGGGGGAGTTTCTGTGGGGACTGTAGAGTTCTGTGCCGTGGCCAGTTACATTATAATACCGATGGGGAGGCCGAGGCAGCGCCGAGCACCTTGGAGTTTGGCAGATAGGGGTCAAGATGGAGGTCAGCGACCCAGTGGCACTCGACATGCTGTCTTAGTCAGGGTTACGACTGCTGCAATGAAGCAACATGACCAAAAAACACATTGAGGAGAAAGGGATTTATTTGGCCTACACTTCCACATTGCTGTCCACCACCAAAAGAAATCAGGACAAAAACTCAAGCAGGGCAGGATCCTGGAGGCAGGAGCTGATGGAGGAGTGCTACTTACTGGCCTGCTTCACATGGCTTGCTCAGCCTGCTTTCTTATGGAATCCAGGACCACCAGCCAAGGGATGGCACCACCCATAATGGTAGGCCCTCCCCTGTTGATCACTAATTGAGAAAACGCCTTACAGCTGGATCTCATGGAGGCATTTCCTCAGCGGAGGCTCCTTCCTGATGACTCTGGTTTGTGTGAAGTCAACAGAAAACCAGTCAGTACACATGCCAATCACTTCTCAGTCTCACATCTCTTTGGAAAGGATAGTATGTGCTCCAGAGATAAACAGACCATTCAGATCACCTCTAACTCTATCCTTCTCCAGAAGAGGCTGGATTTGGACCAATCTGATGGTCAATATGGCCCCTCCTCCAGATCCCCAGGGATAATACACCTTCTCAGCCGTTTCCAGATTAATGTTGTCCCATTTTAGTGAAGGTGACCACTGTATAAACTGCCTGGCAGTTTCCTGATCTGTCTATGAGAGCTTCCATCAACAAAGAGGGTGAGAAGAATCATCCTGCAAGAATGCAGGAAAGTGGCAGGTCTTAGGTGGAAAAGAGGGGGTCCCATCCACCCCTCCATGACAGAAATTAGCAAGGGAACCATGGGGCCTGAGTGAGAGATCAAGACAGAAAAAGGCACCTCCCATGTCCACCATGAAGGTGATGGATATACCTGTTCCCTGGAGCCTTACCATAGGCTCAGTAAGGGTGATGGGAGTCTCCTCAGTCTGGGTACTGCCAGTCTTCCACCAGGCTAAGGAGCTCAAAGGTTGGAAGAGTCTCAGATGCCTGCCCTGGTGGGGTTGGACCTCCGTGGTATGGCACAGAGGATGAGCCCACATGGGGGTACTTGGACTTCCAGTGGCCAGACTGCTGGCAGACAGGGCATGGCCTGATGGGTGGCTGATTGGGGCAGCCTCAGGACCACATTTGAAGCAGGTCCCTGGTGAGTTGACTTTGGCTGGGCCCTGGTGGGATGGAGCCTTGTGGACTTCCCTTGTTCCCTCTGTGGAAGGGCCGCTGGCCTCAGGGCAACTGCCAAGGCCTGAGCTTGGGGTATAGCCTTCTGTTGGAGCTGAGCATGACAGGGAGACTCAGCCACCTCCTCTCAGGCATTAAAAACCTTAAAAGCCATTTTCACCAACTCCTGTGTGGAGACCATCCTCAGTCTTTTTTAGTTTCTTTCTAATATCTGGCAATAACTGAGAAATAAAATGGGTAGCCGGGGCCGAGGCTCCTGCTGGGGAGGCTGGGTCAAGGTGGGTTGAATCATATTGATTCATGGTCTCTTGTAATCATTTTAGAAAAATAGCTGGATTTTCATCAGCTCGCTATGTAATCTCATGGAGCTTGTAAAAATTAACCACTTTGTTCAAGACTGTCTCCATAGCCTGAAGGAGGCAGCGGACCACGAGGTCCCTCCCCTGGTAGCCATTTTGACCTGGTTGGTAGTCACAGTTGGGTTCCATAGCTGGCACTGCCATGTCACCCACAGGGACCATATTGTCCACTAGGTGAGTCTGATCTGCATACTGTCTAGCCACTCCTGAACCCATCCCCACTCCTAGGGAGTGAGAGCGGAGGCCTGGATGACTAAAGGTCATGCCAGGTCAGGTCATAGGCCTGGGAAAGCCAATGAACTCCTTGATATAGGCAGGATTAGCAAAAAAGGAGCCTAACCACTTTTCAATCTGTGAGAGGCCCTGAAGGGAGAAAGGGACCTGGACTCGAACAATCCTCTCAGCTCCGGCCACCTCTTGGAGGGGGCAGAGAAGGGCAGGGGTCTGCTGAGACCATGTATGAGAAGCCATGGGGGAGGATTCAGGGAGAGCAGGCCAGTGTGTGGACAGGGACCAGGGTGCGGGTTGTGGCACTGTAGACGGGGGAGGGAGAAGTAGGGCCTGTGGTGATAAAGAAGGAAGGGGCAGGAGGAGGAGGGAGAGGAAGAGAGGGAGGTGAGTAAGGGGGAGGAGGCTGGCCCTCGACCTTTGTCGGGGAAGGGGGAGGGAAGGGGGGAGGGGTAAGTAAAGGGATGAAGGCTGGCCAGTAGGTGGAGCACGTGGCTGTGTAGGAGGGAGAGGGGCAGGCAGGGTTGAGGGGGGGAGGGCAGGGGTGCCAGTGACTCAGGTGGCTCCACCAGGGCGGAGGGCACAGAATCCAAGGCCCCAGATGAAAGGGCATCCTGAGGCACCACAACCCTAGCCAACAAGACCTGCCCTGTCGAGCACTGGCTACAGAAGGAGGGATGTGAGCACAGAAACCCCAAACCCTGGATGTAAGGGAGCTCAGACAATCTGTCCACAGGCGGACAAAACTTCTCTCCATCATGGAGGATGTAAAAGTCAAGAGTGCCCTCCGGTGGCCATCTAGACTGTTTAGCTGGAGTGTACTGAGGTTAGGGTACAGAACAAAAGGAAATCAGGCGTTTTGGGTGTATGGTGTGCGACAGGCCCCAGATTGGATAACTTTTGCAGCAGATATCCCAGGGGTGACTGAGCATCCGGTTTAGACCTGGCGCTGCCCGTTTCCAAGCCTGTGCTGGAGACCAAAGACTAGGGAGAGACTAAGACTGGAGAGCCTGGAGTTGAGTAGTGGGGGCCAGGGGGCCTGTGGGAGGACGTCTCTGAAGCCAGGAACAGACTGCCTCTGCTCCAGAATGGAATGGGCTTGCCCTGGCGCCGGTAAGGCTTGGCAGGGGATTCCTGGGGTTCCCGGGCCTGGAAGAGGTACCTGGTACCTCTTTAGGTGGCGGCTGGGAAACAGACTTAACCCAAGTCGAAAGCTGATTGTGTCTGGTGAAAAGAAAGATGGAGAAGAGCAGCCTCCCCATGTGGCCTTTTTCTGTCCTTCCCCGCCCCCCATTATAAGTAAGCCAGATCAAGCTGAACTGAAAAAGTATAACAACAGGTATATTGAGCAAGGCAACTCCCAGGCAGGTTCTGCAGTCCCAGAGATGGAGGCCGGAGAAGTTGCATGCCCAGCCCAGGGCAGGAAAGGTTTAGACTGTAGGTGAGGGGTGATGATGTGTCCATCACAAGCTGGGTTTGTGCCCAAGTATGGTCAAAGCTGAGCACTTAGGTGGGGACTTGGGTGGCTGGCAACTTTAAGCGAGGAAGCTGCAGCCAAGAATGTGGAACTGGGCTTTTTGGTGACTTTCTTTTGTTTGGAGACTGTGTGCTGGTGGGGTTTGGAGAGAGAGAGAGAGAGACAAGAATAGGGCTTTCTGACCATGCAGGGGAGCCGGTGAGCAGGAGGCTCCAACTGAACACCCTCTCTCCCAACATGGCCTAGTTCAGTCTGGTCATGTCCACTCTGGACTCTCCCACATATTTATAATAAACTTTCTCCTCCACCATACCTAGGAGCAGTCATGTCCTTTCCTTTCCTTTTTATCATTCAGAAACCATTTAAACAATGTCAACGTTGGGCAGGAACCATGATAACTTCTGCATGGGGGTTAGCTTTAATATTTGTAGCTACTATAAGAGGTAGCACCAATTACTTTCTCCAGACACCATTGAAACACCACATTCAAAACACCACACACACACACACACACACACACACACACACACACACACACACACACAGAGTTAGTTTGAATTTGGTACATTCCTCAAAGGTCCATCTGGTCAAAGTCAGGTGGCATTGTTGGGAAGTGGTGGAACCTATAAAATATATGGTCTAGTTGGGAGGTCTTTAGGTCATTGGGGACATGCTACTGAAAGGGACTATGGAGTCTTCTATCTTTTTCTCTTCATTTCCTGGTCACTTCAGCAGCCTTACCCTGACACCACGAGCCCACACCTCCAGCAGAGGCCTAAGAACAGTGAGTCCATCTAACCACAGACCAGAACTATTAAATCTGCGAGCCAAGCAACCCTCTTCTTTTTACTAGCTGATTAGCCTCAGGTATTTCTTATAGTGACTGGAAGATAACACATACAAAGAATGTCACTAATCAAAAAGCATGCATTTTATAAACGGGAACCATAAGGGCTGGGCCCAGCTTTTCTGACTCTTAGACCCATGTTCTTGAGTATAATAAATGAAGTGAGAATAAAGCTACAGGAGAAAATCAATGCAGAAATATGACCAACGAAGTTTAAAGCTCTCAGCTCTGGGATTGTTGAGATGGCTCAGTAGGTAATGATGCTTGTAGCTAGTGCTCATGACCCAGGTTTGACCTTCAGGGCTCATGGTGGAAGGTGAGAAGTAATTTCTTCCACAAGTTGTCCACACAGACACTATAGCAAGAGACACATATGTACATGTACCCATACAATAAATGAATGTCAATGTTCTATTGCTGTGAAGAGACACCATGACTACAGCAACTCTTACAAAAGGAAGCATTTAATTGGGGCTTGCTTACAATTTCAGAGGTTTAGTCCATTATCATCATGGCAGGGAGCACACAGGCACACAGGCAGACATGGTGCTGGAGAAGTAGCTGAGAGTTCTACATCTGGACCAGCAGGCAGCAGGAAGAAAGAGACACTGGGCCTGACTCGAGCATTTGAAACCTCAAAGTCCATCCCCAGTGACACATTTCCTCCAGCAAGGCCACACCTCCTAATCCTTCTCAAGTAGTGCCACTCCCTGATGACTCAGCACTCAAATATAGGAGCCTATGGGGGCCATTCTTATTCAAACCACCACAATAAATTTAAAAGGAAAATATTTAAGTACTGAGGTCTGTATTGTATTCATTGATGAATCACTTCTTAATCTCAAATCCGGATGCTTTCTTGTTAAAAACAACAGTTCTGTGCTAGAATCTGACAAGTGAGCAAACTGCCTTGGGCATCCCAAGTGGCACTCGGCACCGAGGTTTGAAGCAGGAACTCACTTCCCCTCCAAGTTCACAATCAACACTTCTGAATTAAACTAGTCAGGGGTGTATGTGGGAGGGGGTGTGGGGGCGTGCGCCTCTGTGTATAGCAGCCTCTTTATACTTTTGTTTTTCCTGTTTTTACCACCATATGTTATCCACCATAGTCCAAAAGATTACATGGAGAATTTCAAAAATAAGCACTCCATGAGTTTTAAACAGCTTAGTATTGTTATAGTTCATCTAGCTTTATTGCTAGTTATCACCGTAAAACTTGTGCCTAACTCATCAATGAAATTTTACCACTGTTCTTCAAAACGACCTGTTTCAGGTCTCCTTTGGGGGGTCTCTGAGCATGTCAGCTGTGAAGACAGGGGTACTGCCCCTGTGAGGTTCAAGAGGGTGGAAGAGCAGAAAATACACTGTTAGTTAAAAGATCGGCAAGAACACAGAACATGGCATTAGGAGTTACTGGTGAGGCTCAGATGAAAGGCAGCACAGATTGTAACACCCAAACTGCATGTTTCACATACGAACAAAGACAAAGTTTATTTTCATTCTGCGTTTATTTGACATTTCATCAGTTAAACTGAAATGACACATTGGCTCTGACGTTGGCAAGACACCTCGCTAATACTGATAGCTGCTAGTCAGTCACACACGCAACTCTAGCTCACATTAGAGAAATATTAACTAGTCACCTTACAACCTTATTGCACTTCATGTGGCTTTGTCTTCAGAAAAAAAAGTGTTTTTAAAAGATCAGCAAAGATTGCCAATTTTCACTCATTTGTTCTTCTATCTTTCTTCTTCTTTTTTTTTTTTAAATAAATCATGATTAAACCACACAGTGAGTATTCCTATACAAAAGCACTAAGAGGCCCGAATTTCTAGAAACAAATTTAAAAGAGCCAGCTCCACACCCACTGCTCATTCCTCACTACACCTGGGCTGACACTTGGCGTTTGTCAGTCTCCCATCTGAGTTTCCATGTTCTCAGAGCTCCACACGCACTGGAGCAATAGCTCAGCGACCAGCTGGGTGGGGCGGACCCCAAGGCCTTCAGCTTCGCACGGAAATGTCCTCTAAGCACCTTGTGGAGCCCTGCCTAGAACGCCAGGCTCTCACCACCATTTAAACAGAAGCAGTGATGGCAACGAGGCTCGTCCAAGGCCAGAATGTCACAAGAAGCCATTGCATCTCAAGTGGCTTGGCATTCAATGCTACAGAAGATTCCAGCAGCATGGGGGGAGGGATGAGAGCTTCAGATCCATACATCCTTTTAGAGAACAGAGAAACACAGACACAAGGCACACCATTTTTTCTTTATGAGGAAATTCAATCTGGACACATTATCAGGAAAAAGATCTATAGAAACTAGATAGTTTCTAATATTTTTTCCCACTTACAAATCTCTGAATTACAATGATTTACACTCAGTGTAACAAGTGGCACGTCTATGACAGGGAACGTCTACATACTTCCAACATGACCTCAGCTACACTGAACATGTAACTTGTAAAATCACTATGGAGATGCAGACATGCTACGTAATTTCATGGTCTTCAAACAAACAGGGTGGAATGTAACACAACATTCACTGTTGCTGACTTGTTCATTTATTATCTTTGTATCTTCATGAAAGCAAAACAAAACAAAACAAAAAAAAAGGAATAAAGAAAAAAAAAGGCACATAGGGACTGTGAACTGTAGTTTCACGTCTAAAAAACCCAACAAACCAGACTGCACTGGTACTGAATATATCCTAAACCTGGCATTGTGCATTTCAGTTAATTATTTGATGAAAATTCATGATTATAAAGTACCTTTGAGGTCATATTAATAATTTTGTAAGAATACCAGACAAACTGAAAAGTTAACCAAGAGAAGTCAGTACCACGAACACATGATAATTGCAGGGGCAAGTTCACACCCCGCTCTGTGGCTGACTACAGGAAGGTGGATGGAGTGTTTACCCTCTGAACCTCAATTTTTGTCACCATCTATTCTGGACTGGTCCACTGCCAAACTGGAGACAAAGTTTCCTTAGTATGTACACTTGTATATTTAGTCTTAGACCTTTTGTGTTTTCCCAATCCATGGCTGAGGCCTCTGTGGAACCAAGTAGGGATGAAATGGGTAACCTTTCCAATGATTGACAACCAATGTTTACTGATCCGGTCACTGGAGCACCTATGCTATGCCTACCAGTGCTTTTGAAAGCTCGAGGTGAGGGCTTTGAAAAAACGGTGTCATTAAAGTCTACCAGAAGGGTATGTTTGTAAATTACAACATGATTCAAATGTCATGCTCCTGACTGGCACTGGGTGCTGTGTCAAGGGGCAGCTTGACTCTAATGCAGATCTTTTAGAGGCTTTTGTAACTGGGAATGCCCCATCACATGGGATTTCCTCACTGCTGCTGTTTCAGGAGGTTCACAGATGGCAGGAGGAGCCTCCAGGGCTTGATCTTGGCTTCACAGGCCCTTGTTAAAGTACACGCGCCGTAATTCAGGATGACTCCTTTGGATGCTGGCTTGCAACTCATCCTCCAAGCTTGTCACAGGCATGGAACTGGGACAAGGCAGAGGGA
The DNA here is from genome assembly GCA_902168425.1 of Peromyscus attwateri. Classification (NCBI taxonomy): domain Eukaryota; kingdom Metazoa; phylum Chordata; class Mammalia; order Rodentia; family Cricetidae; genus Peromyscus; species Peromyscus attwateri. Next base: position 37,844 of record CABHPP010114683.1, on the reverse strand, counting down.
ACAGGTTATCACAAGGGCAAAGCTAGGAACCTGAACTTAGGGAGAGGACACAGGTTCAGAGACCCAGGTCTGGTGCATGGACACGGGCTACAAAGTGATCCTTCTGTTCCCTCCGGAGAAACAATCATCACAACAAAGAAGTGTAAGAAGCCAATTGCTAATCCTGTTTACCTGTTATTTCAAGCTGAAACCGTCTCGTTGCTGGTAAGAGCACACGGCAGTGACATGCCTAGACCCATGTGACCGCAGCACTGGGACAGTAAGCAGCTACCCAAGCTAAGGGCAGAGCTGTGGTCAGGGAATCTATTCTAGTGGACGATCACCACAGATGTGCTTGTCTGTGGCGCCAATGAAAGGAGCCACGTTAAAGGTTCTAGAAGCAAAATGTACACGAGGCAACCTGACTCTCACAAAGGCTAAAACATTCCCATATGTAACAGTAGGGAGCAGGAAAGAACTGGGTAGAGCGAGTCCTGAGGTCCCGATCTGAGCTTGCCTGCTTAGCCTCTTCCTTTTAAGAGGATTCCCCGGCCCTTTAGAGTCCTGATTTTTTACTACTGAAATCAAATAACTGAATTTGTGTCTCCAGCTCATTTTTAGGATCGAAATTCACAATAATTCTGAAAAAAAAAAAGAAAAAAAAAAGAAAAAAACCCCAAACCACCACCTACCTCTTCTGAGGAAATAGAGCACAGCACAGCGGGGTGGCGAACACCAAACTTAAAAAACGAAACAGAATGACAGGTCAGTAGGTTGAATTCTCACTTCTTGGCTTCCTTCTCTCTCTATGTATTTTAATGGCAACTCTTCCTTTAGAGCACAGGATTACCTTACAAACATGTACTGTTTAATCACCAAATTGATCAACAAGGGCACCAGGAACAAAGGAGTGGGTACCTGGAGTTTACCTGAGAACACCCAGAGAGCCCTAAATTTGGAGGTTCCTGGGGTGACAGTTTCCATCTTTTTAATCACTGGGGCCACATAGTCCAGGCATTCTGGGTTGGTATCATTTTCAAAACTTCTCTTGTATCACCCAACCTTCCACAGGCATCAAAAATTACTTATATAAGTGTGATTTCTGTGTTGACTACTGTGATAACATATGATATACACCTATTGAATATATGCACACAATAATAATAGCAGCTACATTTTTTTAAAGGTTCACTTACACTTACCAAAAGCCAACCAACGTGACTTGAATTGGTGCACTCATCCACGGGAACCTCTGTATTGAGAAATACATGAGTGTGAATACTTCTCATGTGGTTCTTCAAGACAGTCTCGTCTGCTGACTAAAGAGCATCCCAAGGCACAAGACCCCATGCAATGGGATTAGTGAGATCCTGGGCAACACTGCCACACTGGTTAGTCCTGACTTCATGGCCCTGAGCTATGAATGACCAAGCAGCAACCACCACTCCCCCAAGTGTTATCCGCCTGTGTACTTGAGGTCTGGGATTAGCTAGCTAGCATCTAATTATGGTTTATCTGCTGCTAGGGAGGTAGAAGAGTCTGACATGCAAGCTTGACAAGACATGAACTTGCACTAAATCTCTGCCTCACCAGCACCGACCAACTGTGTGGAAAAAGCAGGCAGAGACCGAGTTTTGTTAGGATGCAAAATGAGCAGTCTCTCTAAGGTTGAGGATGAAGACAAGCCAGGAACCCAGGACAGGGACAGAGTGGGAGGAGCCTAGCAGGCACCACCCTCCACCGGTTTGCACATGCTCTTTCATGGATTTAGTTGCTGTGAGTAGGTTAAAACTATTTCCAGAATAAAATATCTTTGCTAGTCATGAACGAGTAGGTTGGTCTTTGAGAAAATAAACATTGTTAGACATTTAGTTTTTAAAAAAGGAAAATACACAACATAAAGCGCAATGAGACATGGGGTTATCTCAGTAAGACCACAGAAATTTCTGCAACCAAATTGTGAGTTGGTTGGGATGTAATAAGCCACCTCAGTTCTGAGTCACACAAGTTGTTGCAAGACAACGTGCATAGAAGGCATACCCTGGTGCCCAAGGAGACTCCTTTGCTGAAAGGGATCACTAGGAGGGTCAACAGGGAGGGAGGAAAAGAGGGAATAAAGAGGAAGGGGAAACATCGTCAAAATGAAACCAACCCACACAGGCTATGTTGTTGGGGGGGGGGGGACCTTAACCTAAAAGAAAGAAAGAGGAAACTATTGCCATGTGCCACTTGACCACAGGACATGTTTTGAAAAATGCATCCTTGGGCCAGGCTGTCTGGATACTCACTAGCATACATTCTAAATTCAGCTCACTGGGCTATATGATTTCAACACACATGGTCCTCCTACCTCGACACAAATAACTGGCCAGCCTGTTTAATGAGGGATTTTCACAGGGAGATTGCTGGTGGCCATGTCAGAGGAGCTGCTGTCAGCAATGGAGCTTATGGAATATAGCCCAGTGGAGAGCAAGGCTACGCTGGGTGCATCCTGGAGAGGCGACACCCTGGGAAGTCTCCAGCATGCCCCTTGCTCCTGCTGAATTTGGCATGGTGTGATTGCTATAGGAAAGGATCCCACTGCATCTAGTACAGTGTGATTGTTTCTCGGGAAAACCCCACTCCTCACTAGGCAATTTACCTGCAGATCGTAATGAAGATGACTTTTATAAGAGCAATGATGACTAATTAGACCTATGATTTCATTGATTTTCTGAGTTAGCCTAAAAGATTCAGGTGGTTAAGACAGTAAAGATGATTATGGAAATGGTTTAGGTTATTCTGCCAATTGCTCCAATAAGAGATTAAAAAAAAAAAAAAAGGCTAAAAGTCACCTTCCCCTTGGTTAGATGTGAGATTTGCAGACTATGGAAAATAAGAACAAGGAAGTTTCATACATTATAGATCCATCAGTTCTGTCTCTGGAAAAACAGGCTGATGATCAAAGAAAGCAATTATGTTCCTACACCCAAGGTTAGGCCTGAGTTCCTTGGTCACGTAATTTACAGAATTAATCATAGGCCCCAGTATGCACCTTGAAAAAACAAAATTGTGAAAGGAAATTAAATGACCCTATTGTGTGTAAAGAAAATAGATGATTAGCTAACCACTTGTTTAAAGTTTTTTTTTGTTTTTTTTTGTTTTTAAATAGGATAGGAATCTGCTACATTGAAACTGCAAACAACTGCCTGTCAGTACATGTAACTTGTGATCATAATGTGATTTCTTCCTGTGTAAAGATTTTGTTTTTGGAAAATATGTAACTTGTGGCTGTGAAGTCATTTTTTTTCTTGCGTAGAAATTTTGCCTTAGGAGGTATAAAAGGGATAAGAGAAAAAGCAGTAAAGACATAAAGGAAAATATCAGGGAAGATGGAGGAGGAGGACATCAGGGAGGATGGAGGAGGAGGACATCAGGGAAGATGGAGGAGGAGGACATCAGGGAGGATGGAGGAGGAGGACATCAGGGAAGATGGAGGAGGAGGACATGAGGGAAGATGGAGGAGGAGGACATCAGGGAAGATGGAGGAGGAGGACATCAGGGAAGATGGAGGAGGAGGACATGAGGGAAGATGGAGGAGGAGGACATCAGGGATGATGTAGAACAGGCATGAGGTAGAAGGAGAATAAGTAGGAAGAAGGAGGCAAACAAAGGGTAAAAGAACAGAAGAGAGAAAGAACAGAGTAGGAACAGCAGATAGAGAAAAATAAAACGAAGAATTAAGTGTTGGCCCTTAAAAGAGTTTCCTGTGTGCATATGCTGTTGTGCTGACTCCATGCCTCCTCTCAAGTACCTGACCTGCTTGAGGGCGGCTCTCTTGGCAGGAGATGATAAATTCTCACCCAAGATCCTCCTGGACATGAGACACTCAGGCTGGCACACAGCCTTAGGGATGGGACAGCATGCTAACTGTTGAGTGAGCTCATATGGGTCGATGAACTTGAGCCTGTAAGAACAGTCCCCCTCATCTCCAGTGGACTCTTGTCTGCCTAAGTAAACAGTGCCAGACATATCCAAGAATGCACTTGTGTGTCACCTCAGGATGGATACACACAAACAAAAGGCTAGCTTTGGTTGAGGGTTCTTCATAATGCCAAGGACTCTGGATAATTCTGACTTGCTTGAGAAACCCCATCCATCCTTAGCCCCATTCCTGACTGTCTCCACTACCCCATCCTGCCTATTCCCCAGGGAGAATTTGGTCTGAGGCCAAGAAATGAGTGATCTGAGGATGTCCCATCTTTTACTACATATACACAAACCCCGCAGGATAGGGGCATGTCTTGCTTACTAGACTGTGTGAAAAGGAACCATACTCCACAAAAATCTTCAGATGAATTAAAAATAACATACTAAGTTTAGAAGATATATATCTTCAGACTGATATGTATCTCAATGTTAATATGAGTCTCAGTTCTTTTCTAATGGCTCCTTTTCCATTAAATTTATTGGCATACAATCAACTATACATCTTAATGTGTACAATGTAATTTGTGACCTATATGCACAGTTATGAGGCTGTCATCACAATAAAAATAATGCGCCCATCTTTCATCTTAAGTGTTTTCCATGTTCTTTGAGCCCTTTTGGGATTCTGCTCCTTTCCTGGTCTCTGTCCCCTACCAAAGTTGTAACTCTGACCTCACTATGCATCAGTTTACGTTTCCTAGGATTTGAGTTTACTTTTTTTTGTACAGTCTCATGTAGCCCAGGCTGGCTTAAGCAAACTTACTATAGAGCCAAGAATGATCTTGAACTCCTGACCTTCCTATGTCTACCTTCCAATTGCTGGCATTACAGACGTGCATCACCAGGTCTGGATCTAGGGTTTTATATACAGTATCTACTTTTTTGTATTGTTACTTTGGGAATTCATGCTGTTGCTGCATCAGTAAATCATTGTTTTTCATTGACAAGTATTCCACTGAATGGGTTGATACACTTTCCTGTTGACTTTGGGGCTGTATCCATTTTAAGGCTAATGTAAACAAAGATGTGATTAACTTCCATCTTTTATGGATATTTGCTTTTGTTTCTTTTAGGGAAATATTTAGAAATGGCTGGATTGCACTGCAGCATATGTTTGTATAAATGGCTCAAATGTTTTCCAAAGTGGCTGTACCATTTTACATGTCCACCAGCAGGTCGTGAGAGTTCCAGTTCCTACACAGACTCATCAACACTTGTTACTGTCAATTGTTAACTGCAGCCAGTCCAACAGGGCTTTGACAGCAGCTCATGTGGTTTTCATTTTAATTTCTCCAATAAAAAGCGATCCCAAGCATTTTCTATGTTCTGTTTGTATATATTTAGTGCATCTGCTGGACCCTTTTGCTCATTTTTGCATTGTCATTTTCTTGTAGGGGGTTTTAAGTTCTTTATAAATTCTTGATTCATATTCTTAGCAAACAGTTTGCTTTGCGACTTGTTTTACCTAGTCCATTTCTTGTCTTTCATTCTCTGTATAGTTTTTTTAGAGAGAATTTAAAAATGTTTTGAAGTAGTCAAATTTTTCATTTTTTTCTTTGGTCTTGTATCCAAGAAATCTTTGTCTAAACTCTGTGTTCAATGATATTTTCTTTTTATACTTGAGTTTTTAGATTTAGATTTCACCAACCACAGGGAGTTAATTTGTACAGAAGGTAGAATCAATTCCCTATGTACAACCCAACCACACACAGATCCCCGACAAGCCACACTCTGTTCTCGATAAGCTTCTACAGAACACGTGCTACCGGTTGGTCCTCTGGGAGTCTATGTCAACTTCAGCTCCTCTGCATTCTCTGTCGCCCCAAGCTGAAATCACCTTGTGCTGTGGCCACTGATTCTGAGAGAGAGCAAGGCTCATGCCCTGTTTCTGTGACTCTAGTACTGACCACTGCTTACCACAGGCATCCAGCAAAGGTCCCAAGAGTAAAGACTGTCTATGAATAAGTAAAGAGTGTCACATTCATATCCATTGACAAACAACCCTGAACAGCTACTGAGTAAACACCGCAGTCTATTCGAGAAACATAAAGATACAGAATTATAAGTCCTAAGAATGACCTCAGGACCTAAATTTATCAGTTTTATTCCCAATGAAAGTGCCAGGGAACTTGAAGAGTATGAGGCCTGTTTTTCAAGACAACTGTTCAAGGACACACTGTATTTTAGGCAGTGAACTTTTGGTTAGCTATAGAGATTTTCATGAGTCACCTGCCCATAGCTGCTGTGTTCTCCCAGCCCTCCATTTGGAAAAGATAAGCCGCGGGGGAGGATGAGTCATGCTGAATGTTCTCCAAGTGTTGTTGTTTAAAAAGCCGAGAATGTTCAATTGGTCTCATGTTAGGAGGGGAGTTTGACTATCACAGAAAAATCTGCACTTCCAAAAACGATAAGAAAATACTTCAAGCTCCAAACAAGAACATCGATACATTCTTCCCCAGTGTATGTTTGAATAATGGCCACACTATCAAACAAGCCCCAAGTGGAAAGAGAATATGTAAGTGGAACTTGACCCTTGAACTTGGGAGTGGTAAGTGTACAGGGGTCCTTCAAGAACACTTAGCCTTGACTGTTTCAAAGCAATATGTTCCTTGAAACTGGAAGGAATGAGGCTACAACCAGACTCTGTAGCTAGGGAGGATCTTGGAATGATCCTGAACTATTCCGGCCACATCTTCCTACCTTGCCACCAGGATTCCAAAGCCAGAGGCCTCTTTGGGGGTTGTGATGGAGGGCTCTTGAGGGAAGAGAAAGTGAGGTGGCACACTTCTAAACTGGAAACAGCCATGCCGCCGACTATAAATTAAGATGGGGGGGGTCAGTGTGTGAAGATGTTTGCTGTCTGTGTAGGCCTGGCAACCTGAGTTCAAGCCCAGGTATCGACATAAAGATGGAAAGAGAAGCAACTCCAAAAAGCTGTCCTCTGACCTCCACATGTGTGCTGTGGCACATGTGTGCCCCCATATATACATATACACAACAATAATACACTTTCAAAATTAAAAAAAAGATGAGGTGGGATAAACTCAGGACATGTATGTCTTTTTTAGGACAATGTGGCCATGGTGATCAGAAGGCTTGTCTCCTCTGTCTTTTTCATGTAAGAAAATGCCAGGATATACACACAGGAATTTCCATCTATCACAGCCAGAAAAATGTGCACTATGACTAACTAGACCTTCTGTCCAATATCTGCCATGGTAAGATTAGAGTTACCATTCTAACACTGAGACCCCAGGAGTTCAAAGGCAGGAGAATTAGAATACTAAAGAACCAACTTCATGTCTCAGGTTCCCCCCATAGCCATTTGTCTTCCATCAGTGAGATGCAAGCTTTCTTACAGAGCTGATGTAATTCTAAGCCAGGATCAAGGATGCACACCAGCAGCCAGAGTGTGTACTGTGTCCACAGGCTGGAGCCAGTCTCTTCCAAATAATGTCCTTCCTAAAAGGGACAACATTCTCAGCCTCTACGCCACCATCAAGCTGCACTGTGCAGTATGTACTGCCTGTCTGTGGATCTTCTACTTAGTATGTGTGGACTGTGGGTGCTCCTACATAACCGGAGCATCAGCAGTTTACTACTAACTGGCCGTGTGTGTGGGGGGGGGGTACCAGGAAAGCTTGCATGGAGTGATGCTGCTACTGAAGGTGGGTTGCAAACGGTTTCCATAGTGACCTACAAAATCTTGATGACCACAATCTGTGGGTCAAAGGACTAACAAGAACTATTTTTTTTTTTGCAAAAGCTGTGACTTTTATGCCAGAAAAATGAACACAGAAGATGACAATATTCAAGAGAAGAAATCTAGCCTCACCTAAAAAAAAAAAAGGCTTATTTTATTATTTTTAATTATGTGTGTGAGTGTTTGTGTATGTGTCTGTGTATGGGTATATGTACTTGAGTATAGATGTCCTAGGATGTCAGAAGAGGGCATTGCATCTCCTGAGGCTGGAGGTACAGGACGTGGGTGCTTGGGAAAGGGATGTGAGTCCTCAGCAAGAGCAGAGTGTACTCTTAACCAGCAAGCCATCTCTCTAGCCCTGGTCTTGCTTTTAAAGGTTGATATCACTTGCCTTTGGCAGGAGGGGATCTTTGCCTTATTTAATATGCTCTTCCATTCTCTGTTATTTTCAAAGTTATTTATGCCAGGGCCTTAGGATATGAAAAGTGAAAAGGCTGACGGGTCAATCTACACCCTCAGCGCAGATAATAAAGAGGATCTGGCAGACAGCAGCTCAGGATGCTGACCTGGTGTTGGGAGGCTCCCCACTATCCCACTGTTCTAAGACTTAGTCCCTGTGCTCAATTCATGGTGTAGGTTTTCTCCCTCAGAGTCTGACTCTGTTCCTGTACGTCAAGCAGAGACTGACAGAAGAGGGCACACTGGCTTGTCTTCAGATTAGCTGAAAACCACAGAGATTTCTGACTGGCAAACTGCATATCATGTCGTCATCTGATAGTTTATAGATAGAAGTTTTGTGTCAGTTATATATAAACTCTCAAAGATAACATTTCCTAAGCTTTGTACTAGAAAAAGACTTCAGTAAAATCTTCTCATGTATCTTCAAAATAATAACTAATTGCAGTAGGTTGAATGTCAAGAGAGGATACAATTTCATTTTGTTCTAGATGGCAGCCTCCCCTTATCCAAGCCCCCAAGTGGTTGCCTGGAACCCTGGATAGTAGAAGCCTGGCATGTACTATGCTTCTGCTTATACACACCTTCCCATGACCCAGTTTAACATAAACCAGAGACACTGAGGAATAGACAATCACTGATAACACAATTAATAGTTATAAGAATGATTATAATATAATGAAACTGCCAGCATTGCCACCTGCCCTTTGGGGCCATTATTACATAAAATAAGGGTCACTTAGAAACGAGTACTAAGAGATCGTGACAGCTGACATGAGAAGTGAGATGGCTGCTGAGTGACTCACAGGCCACTAATGTGAACAGTGTGGCTACCCTAGACAAAAGGCTGATTCACATTCTAGACAGGCAGAGGACAGTTCAGAAAGGCTCACAATTTAAAACATATGCATTGCTGGTCTGTGGGATTTTCCACTTAACATTTTTGGACTGTGGATGACCCTAGGTAACTGAGACCCAAAGGACCCACTGCCATGTTGACAGATTTACTGCTTAAATGTCAGCTACTGTTTCTGCCTTTTGTTGATTTGTGGCTGAGGCTCTTAGAAGCCTCTGGTGTGCAGCTTTCTGGAGAAGCGTGAGGTCTCTGGATTTCCTCTGACAATGCTCCAAGAGCAAAGAGACATTTTGTCACTACACAGTGACTCTGACACTAATGCACATTGCCACGTTAGATGTTTCAGAAATATAGCTTGGGGTTTTTAATTCTCTATGTCCCCAGAATTTCCAAGAGAATAGCTGGACATTCCTGTCCCTTGCCATGGTCCAGGGAGGTGCTTGTGCTGTTTATTTGCAGCATATTTTCTTAGCTTACGGTGTTTATGAAGTGTCCGTTCAGCATTTGGCTTTCCTTCTCCTACTGGGGCCCATATGGAGCACATGGACCTATGCGTATACATCATGATCTCATCCTAGAAGCATCTGGTCTGGGACAGCATCCCTTCTCTCCAGTTTTATGTACGATACTCCCTTGCTTTTACAGTTCTGCTTTTAAGACTCAAATGGTCCATCCCAAGGGAGCTGCCATGTTCACAGTACACCTACTCCTCCAGGGAGGGCTAGGGCCTCTGCTCCTAAGTAGGTCTCCACACTCAGCTTGATAAGAAAGAGCCATCTTATCCCACTGTACCCCAACTGGGCTAATCCTAGAACCAACAAAACACAATCTGTAGGGCACAGAGATGGCACACAGCAATGCATACTTTCTTATGATAGATCAATAAACTTTTATATATGACTGTCAAAGAGAAATACTAAATTCAATGCTCTATGAATTATTCCAGATCATTCCATTCCCGATATTACAGATAATTTCCTATGTCCCAAAGTTATTACCATCTTCTCACTCTGACCTAGCTAGGCATGCCACAGATGACCAGGTGGAGAGTCCATTCACTGCCTCCCCACAGCAGAAGTCTTCATACCTTCTCAAACATCCGAGAGTGGAAAGGAGATGCTTTCAGAAGCATCCTCATATTTATGTAAGTGTCCAAGGGAAACTGGCCTTCAGGTTGTCACTCACTAGCTATTCTGTTCAGTGTGAAGTCTGAAAAGGACTCACAGCTGGGTGTGGTGCTACACACCTTTACTCCCAGCACTTGGGAGGCAGAGGCAGGTGAATCTCAGTGAGTTTAAGGCCAGTCTGGTCTACAGAGTGAGTTCCCGGACAGTGAGGACTATGTAGAGAAACGCTGTCTCACAAAAGAAAGAAAAAGAAAGAAAAGGACTTACAAAATGACAATGGAATGGGTCTTACCTTCAGAAAGGCTTTCTTTTCCAACGTGTTCATGATAAATGGAGGGATGGCTGTAATAAAGACAGGGCCATTTAAATCTTCACTTAACGCCTGCCTTCAGCTGCGTTTCCCGTAACAGGCTGATAGAAAGCCGTGTCACTTTTTGGCTATTTTTACATTGGCAGAGTGAAAGACTCAAACCAAAGCCAATGCAGAACTGGAGCTGAGTGGAAACTGGGGTGCAATACTGTTTTCAGGCCATCTGGAAATCCGGGCTCAGGAGATGTGTTGGGGGCTCAACAGCCTTCTCTTTGGAGTGACAAGCCTGCTGGTCCCTAGATACCTTCACAGACCACACTGGCAGCCCACTAGAGTACAGAGGGGCTCCTCAGGTCAATCAGATAATGCTGATCTCCTCCAGTCAGCTGAAACGCAACATGATCAATGCTGTCTCTCAGTATCTACAGGGGACTGGATCCAGGACTCCTGTGGTTACAAAATGCATGGATACTCAGCCTTAGAGCTGCTGTCATCTCTGGGTGAATTGCGGCTTACAGACAACATACACGATGTGCAAAGAGTTACAAGAATAACAAGAAGAAAGCCTGAACGTGTTCAGTACACACGTCTTCCTTTTGGTGGCCTGTTGACTCGATGCTGAGCTGCGTATATACAGGGTCAACGGCAGAATGTTCCTCAGTTTTCCTTTATATACTTTTCTTCAACTTTTGTTGCTCATTCAATCTAGTCATCTCAGAGCATCATGTGACAATAGCCAGCATCATGTGACAATAGCCAACAGCAGCTGACAGACATGTTTCATTTGAGAGCACCTTGTAATCACCAAGTGCTGTTTACATGCAGCTTAGGTGAAGAAATTCAAGAACATTAATTCCTGGGTTTCTTTGTTTTCCCTACAAAGAATGCTGTCACTCAAAGGCCCTTCGATTTCTGAGTGTCTAAGAACCTTCTCTAGGCCCCCCAAGCAGCCCGATGGGTAGACAGGAGATTCTCAAAGGGTCTTAACATGACACAGATGTTCTCTCTGCTCATGCTGACCCCACACTATGTAAATAACAGAGTAGCTGCCAGATGCACATTTTCTAATAGCTGTCCTCAGCATTGTCACTGTCCCATGCTCCAGGGAGAACTTCAGTAGAAAGTACTTACCTCCATGCACTTCAGAAGCATCGTCTTAAGATTTATACAGTCCACACCCACTTCCACCCAATCTCATCATCTCCACTACATCACTCTGGTCCAACTAGCCATGGCTTGCTGCCTGTGGTGCAGAGGCAGCCCCGAGCTGTCTCCACTCACCACTGCTGCACCCCTTTAATCTAGTCTCACATAGCACCCATATCACATAATTACCATGTTCAAAACTGCATGGTGCTCTATTCCTCAGAGTAAAAGTTAGAGCGTGGAATGCCCAAGTCGCTGACACTAGTCTTTGAGGCCCCTTCAGATCCTTTCTTTCTCCTCTCCTTTGCAGAATGCCTCCCACACAAAAGGCCAGCTCCTGCCCCTCTGCTGATGCCCACTCTACCCTGCTAAGAAGTCTCCCCCATCCTTATCTCTACCCAGTCCCTCGCCTGCCCACTTGCTTCCTCCATCCCTCGCATTCCTTCCCTTGGCTCTTGTCACCATTTTACATATAGGTTAAGAATCCCTAATCAAAAAACCTCAGCTCTGGGGGCTGGAGAGATGGCTCAGTGGTTAAGAGAACTGGCTGCTCTTCCAGAAGACCCAGGTTCAATTCCCAGCACCCACATCGCAGCTCACAACTGTCTGTAATCCAGCTCAAAGTGATCTGACACCCTCACACAGACATAAATGCAGGCAAAACACCAATGCACATAAAATAAAAATCAATAAATCATAAAAAAACCCTCAGCTCTGAAATGTTCCATAATCAGTCACCTTTCTCAACCCTCATACATCAGCTACGATGCATACCTACAATATGCAATGTTTGTTGCCTGTATGAAGTCATTAGCAATATTGCACAAAATTATTTTTAGGCCACATGTACAAGATGTATATCTATCATGAACAAATTTCAAATTTAACTTTGGGCCCCCTGAGAGGTACCTCATTTTATTTATATGTAAATGTTCTAAAATCCAAACAAATCCTCAACCTGGGACACTTCTGAAAGCCCCAAGCATCGAGGTAAAGGATGTCCCATTTGTACCACATATTATTTACTTGCTCAGTGGCAGGCTCCACCATCAGAAGGTAGTTTTCACAAAGGGGAGTGCTGTTTGCTGTTCTGTTTACTGATAAAGGCTTGGCATGAACTACACACAGGACCTCCAAGCTCACTCACCCATGCCAGGGGCTGCCATGAGGATCCTGGAGACGACCACCTGTGTGATGGCTTGTTTTGCAGCGTTGGTCGATTCTCCCAGTCGGGTGCCATTTTCATCAGTGACAGGAATGCCGACTTTAAGTTCCCTGAAGGGCAGAACATACACAGAAGGGTTCACAGATGCCTCGAGGCAGCGCCCTGAAGGAGGGCTCTGGTGAGGAAGATTAAGTACCTCCTTCATCCAGTTCCCCACTCAAGTGTCATTCTTGGCACTGCTAAGTCTATTTTTGAATATCATGAACAGGTTCAAGCCTCCTGTGATAGACATGAAGGGAAAATAACAGGAGTACTCCTTTTTCAGAAGGATGTACCTTTCCAATAATAATATGATTTGAGGGGTGGATATGCTAGCTCAAAGGTGACGTTAATTTCTGTGCTCAGGTACAAATCTGAACAACCTTCTAAATCAGAAATAGATACAGTACATAGCGTTATTGAGCAGTCATTGCAACATAGCCCTGTTGGATATTCATTAGCTACATACAATTCCTAATGCTGGGAGCCAACTCCTGCTACTGCCCTGATCTTTTGTTATCTGTCCAAAATGCTTATTCTTTCTTCTCCTTCAATTTCTGTCAGTTCTAAAAAAACATTTTCAAAGATAAAGATTAAAATTACCTTAAGCTCCATATGAAAATTCCAAGGGAAAACCAAGAAACTCTTGGCTTTCTCCATCTCTGGTCTCAATCTTACAGATTTTTTTTCTGTGTAGAGGGTGCAGACCTTTGAAATAGGAAGACTATGCATTCTAAGCCTCCAGGCCTTTTTCAGCCCACTTCAACAAATGGGAAGCCAATGGGCTTGCCCTTACCACCCCGCTCGATGTTGAAGCAAATCTCAGATTTTGTATGATTTCGCCTACACCACGAGAAACTCCGCACGGGCCGAGTCCTCGCCTGGTGCCTGTGTCCTCTCACCTTTGCCTCATCAGCGGGATGTTAATGCAGTTAGCAGCAGCCACGGCAGCGAAGGGGACAAAGCGCCCTATCAGTGGTGAGACGCGCTGTAGGAAGATAAGTCCACAAGTGTCATCTTGCTTTCCCCGGATGGCTGGATGGAAATTCTTACGTCTTCCTAAAAACACCGCAGTCCTGGCTGTATAGAGCCGGGCCAAGGGGCCTCAAACCTGTTGCTTAGAGGTATTGCTGTATCTCTGGCAAGGACATACTGAGACAATGCACCCATCTAAGACATTTTGATAGCTTAGTTTGTGTGGCTGGAAGCAGGTCCCCAAGTCCCAGAACTTTGATTTCAGAGCCAGCTCTTCTACCTCTTCAAGCTCCCCTCATTCCCCCACCCCTGTCTTAGGAGGGTTTTTTAGAGAGAGGCATTTAGAACTTAATTCATAGAGCCAGGAACAGACCAGTCTTGACTGATGCTACTAGTTACAACCCTCCTCCAATCCACTAGAAGATACAATTAAAACATGCAGCTGAAGATGGCTACAGGAAAGCCAAGTGGCTGCAATTCTTTTGAGAATAACAGGCACCCAGAGTGACAGGCGAGAACAAGTTAAGATGCTCTGCCATGGGAACACAACTAAAGTACCTTGGTTAAGGCATTAAGTCCTAGGGCTGTCGCTACAGCACCAGTTGTAGCAGAAACATAAGCCGTACCCAGCTCACTGAAAAAAGAAAATAAAGACATCACGTAAGCAATGGGTGTAGGTCAGGGATCATGAACACAGGATCTAAAGAAACTGAGGAGGCAGGAGTATATGATCAGCAGCGGAGAGTCTGCAGAGTAACATTTGGGATGACTCCATCAGTGTGGGAATCCAGAATGCAAACATATCCCTAACAGTGGGCTACAACCCCAAACAAGCAGACATGCAGATGAAGCAACCATGTAGATGAGGAAGGAGAGGAGCTGTGGGTGTGTGGAAAGCTGCAGACGGAGCAAAGGCTCTGGGCTAAGTGTTGGGACACATTTGCACAAACTATCATTCTATCAAAACTATCATTCAAAACATTAACGTACACACAGAAAGCAAAGTGCAGCAGGACCATCTTAGAAGGTTAGTTCACTGTACAAAACAGTCCAAGTTTATCTCTAAAGTGCAGCGGAGCCTGAGCCATTCTGCTAATTGTGAGAAACACCACTGGGTGGCAGGATTCAGCATCCTGTGCTCCATTTGATGACAGCAGAATACTGGGCGTCAAAGACAATTTTCCAACATAAACAGGACTGTTTCAATTGTTGTGCAAATTATATCTATAGTTTTAATTAATCTCAACTTGGCAAATATATATATACACACATACATTCTAATACAGGAGACAAATTCATAAGTTCATTGCTTTCTTTGGACTCCAGCAATGAGGTGCTTTTAAAGTAAAGTGTCTATAAAGGCCACACTACTGCAAAGCCCCTTCTGCTTTGAGACTGGTGGCTTTGACTCATGCAGCCCCAGGGGGAGTTATTTAACAGAAGTCAGGCCTGAGGGCTGCCTGGTAGGCATTCTGCAGGGCCCCGAGCTCAGGATGTGAGAAAGAGAGCACCGTCCCACTAATAGCAGATGGCATCAGAGAAGGCAAGACAAAAGCAGGAAGTTATCCCGACAGAGGGAGGAGGAGAGACACTGCACAGAGCAAGATATGTGTTCAAATGCATCGCTACTTAGGGAGCACAGGCTCATGGAGGACGGGTCACCCCACAGCCTTACTTTACGGTGAGGGGAGCATCTCCGCTTCTATTGGTGTAATTGACAACAGCATTGAAGGACTGGTTTATCCACTGCCAGAAAAGCACAGCCGGTGTGGTCCTAAAACAAGAGTAAGCCATCACATACCCTCCAGCACCAGTGAGCCTCCCTTCATACAGAAAGAAAATGTTCAACATCAACTACCAGCAAGGACGGGTACTAGGCAGGGAGGAAGTCTGCAGCCACAGACTGTCTACTTTGACACCAAGTTTCCTTATCACCAAGCTCACAGAGCTTCTGTCTTTGGGTTTCTATTGCTGTGATAAACATCAGGACTAAAATCAACTTGGAGAGGAAAGAGTTTATTTGGTTTCATTTCCACATCACTGTCCATCATCGAAGGAAGTCAGGGCAGGAACTCAAAGCAGGAACCTGATGCAGAGGCCATGGAGGGGTGCTGCGTCCTGGCCTGCTCTCCATGGCTTGTTCAGTCTGCTTTCTTATAGAACCTAGAACCATCAGTCCAGGAGAGGTACCAACCACAGTGAGCTGGTCCCTCCCGTATCGATCATTAATCAAGAAAATGCCTGGCAGTCTTGTCTATAGGCCAGTTTTATGACAGAATTTTTCTCAATTGAAAGTCTCCCTTCCCAAATGACTCTAGCTTGTGTCAAGTTGGCAAGAAACTAGCCAGAACAGCTTCTATCATAAAGAAATAAACTTATAAAAAAGCCTAGCACAAGGTAGACAGAGAAGAGCCCTTCTCTTGGGCAAACAAAACAAAACAAAGCAAAACAACACCCCCAAACTCAAAATAACTATTTGCAAGCGAAGCAGGCTTGGCCCTTCTGATGCTGTGTCTACATCTATTCTAACACCCAAACACACCTGTGTCTACAGAGAGAAAGAATAGAAGAGTTTATTTCTAGACTTTTTTTTTTTCTATCTCATTTTCTTTAGGGCCTAAGACTTAGAGAAAAATGTCAACTTCTTTTTAAACAAAGATTTTATTTAGTGTCCTAAAAAAAAAAAAAAGCTTTATTTATTCTTATCTTAGGTGTATGAGTGCTTTGCCTACATACATGTGTGTACAGTGCCTGCCAGAAGGTGTCAGATCCCCTGGAACTGGAATTACAGACAGTTGTGGGCTGCCATGTGGTGCTGGGAACTGAACTTGGGTCCTCTGCAAGAGCAGCCAGTGAGTGCTCTCAACTGCTGGGCCACCTCTATGTCCCCTGACTTAGCATCATTAGAGGCAAAACACACCTTTAAATACAACGGATTGTGGTTTATTTACTTATTTATTATTATTATTTTACTTGATTGTTTTATTTTGTCTGCTCAGAATGACCTCAAACTCATGGCCTCCAGTGCCTTAGTCTCCTGCATGCCAGGATTCCAGGCATGAGCCCACATGCCCAGCTAAAACAGGTATTTATTTTCGCAAATCATGCCAGGTGCTGCTTAATAGAGTGGCAGCATCTACTTAGAGTGGAATTAAAGATGAAATGATATCTTTCTTATGTTAAAGCAATACCACCTCATTTAATTAATTACTTTTGTTGTTGTTATTGTTAGATTGAGACAGGTGTTAGCTGTATAGCCAGGCTGGCCTCACACTCACAATCCTCTTAGCCTCCCAAGAGCTGTGGTTACAGGTGAGCCACTACACCCACCTCCATCTCATCTTCAGCTGTTCTAAGTTCTAGTTAATTTTTAATTGAAATTTTTATTTATTTTGTATGCATGTGCATGCACGTGGAGGTCAGAGGATGACCTGCAATAAGTGGGCTCTCTCTATGCACTAAGTGCTTCCCAGGAATCAGACTGTGTGTTCAGGTTTAGTGGCAAGTGCCTTTACTCACTGAGCCATCTTGCCAACCTTACATTTATTTTATTTTATTTTTTTTACTGAATATACTTATGGGGTACAATATGTTTTGACACACATAGAATAAATTCATCATTCTTGTTAACATAATCGCTGTGACATTTATTTCAGTAAAATTTACATTAAAATATTCTTCAAATTATTCCAATAGCAAATTAACGAACACCTCTCACGCATCTGTAACTTACCTGTAAAATGTCATCATACAGCCCGTGATGGTCATGTTCATTGGGACTTGAGCTGACATTCTTCCTATCAGAATCATCTTTTCACCCGTGTCAGGATGGAAAGCTGAATCATACACGTACTTTGCTCTCCACAACTCATTTTCCGTGAGGCCAGCAGGAACGATTCCTTGCCTAGAAAACGACATCAAAAGTCCAGCAACTGCTCCATTCAGATACCTTACCTTGAGCTTCATGGTTTGCAAAACCTATGGGACCTGGCAGGTCTGTTAGAGCGGTGGTGGTGGTGGTTATTATTACTTTTTAAATTATTTATGTGTTTTGGGTGTTAGGAGTTGAACCCAGAGCCTCACACATACAGCATACACTCTATTACTGGTCTTCCTGGCAGTCTAAGAACAAAAACACTGTTACAGTGAACTTCTCAGACCCACGCATCTCCATTATCTGTAATTTGGAAAATAACAGAAAGTAATATGCATATTAAGGAGTATTCAGCTTGAAAATATTCATTGTTTTAAGTGACATATTAAAACTGTAGTCTGAACATGGCAAACTCTGAACTATTTTTAACCAATCAGATCAAAATTATGGCATTCAAGGCTATTACTTCATTTTAAACCTGCCTTTGGCAAACTTAGGTTTGGGACCCTTTGGTGCAAATAAAGGGCTTGCTGCACAGTTTGACAGATGTTCTCATCAAAGAAATACTCACTGTCAGAGACTTAGAAAATACACAAATTCAGTGGAGCAATGAAGTTAGCCAAGGCCTAGCTACTGTTGCCACTGGCAACGCTTGGGTGAATACTTTCTCAGTCTTCCAAGGTGTTGGAAGACCAGATGCTCACTAACCATGGCTTTTATTCAACAATACTCTGTAAATATTTCTTTGCTTGAATATAACATTCTTCTAAACCATCTACATTGGGTTGAATAGTAGTCCTCAAACACACATCCACATAGAAGAACAGGGTGTGGATTTATAGATGTAATTAGCCAAAGTGAAGGCCTACTGGATGAATGGTCACTAAATCCAAGGAATAGTGTCTATGCACAAACAGAGAAGGCAGAGAGTACAATGATGTACCTACAAGCCAAGGGATGCTGACAATTCCTAGAGCCACCAGTAACCAGGATGAGGCAAGGAGGATCCTCCCCGAAAGCCTTCAGAGGGAGTGTGACCCTACCGTGCCACCTGCCACTCAGACTTCCAGCCTCCAAACTGGGAAGGGGGCACATCACCCTTTAAATGCTACAGATTATTTCACAATGTGAGTTTTAATTGGGATTTTAATTCTACTTTTTCCATTTGTAAATATGGGAATAAGCCTTCATAATTAGAACTCTTCCCCACATCCAAGATTTAGGAATAAGTGAGTAAATTTGCTAAGGTGACAGCTATGTAAAATATTAAACATTTCAATGACTTTTATCCTCTGCACTTGAGTCTGAGTTTGTAGGGTGTGGAGGAAGCCCTGAGAGCACACATATGACAAAGACCAAAGCCTTGAATTCATGAGAAATTGGCAAAGCCGGATCCCCACATGTGCCAAGCTCAAGAGGGATCGCAAAGGATGGGTCCGAGTATGAGTGATCAGTGTGTGTACAGACTAGCAACTGCAGCTTCCTCCTCCAGGATGTTAGAGCCTCAGAGTGCTCATCAACACAGACTCCTACCTGGAACAGCTAGCCCCTCTTCTGTGCGATACCTAATAAACACCCGAGGTTCTGAGTTGCCTGCTAGGTGCCCTCCATACAGCCCACATCACCACCCGATCCCAGCTTTCCTGTATGTGTCTGTCCTTTCTTCCTTTCCTCCCTGCCCTTAGTCAGGGATCCAGAAACCAAGCTGCAGGTTGTGATAGCAAAAACTATGCCTTTTGCTCTTGAGTCTGAGTTTGTCTTAAAAAACAGCAGGAATTTATCCTAAGTATGTGTCTTAGTTAGGGTTTCTATTGCTGCGACGAAACACCACGACTAAAAAGCAAGTTGGGGAGGAAAGGGTTTATTTGGTTTACACTTCAGCATTGCAGTTCATCACTGAGGGGAGTCAGGACAGGAACTTAAACAGGGCAGGATCCTGGAGGCAGAAGCTGATGCAGAGGCCATGGAGGGGTGCTGCTTACTGGCTTGTTCCTTATGGCTGGCTTGATCAGCTTGCTTTCTTATAGAACCCAGGACCACAGCCCAGGGATGGCATTACCCACCATGGGCTGGGCCCTCCCCCATTGATCACTAATTGAGAAAATACCTTACAGCTGGATCTCATGGGGGCATTTCCTCAACTGAGGCTCTTTCCTCTCTGATGACTCTACCTTGTGTCAGACTCTACCTTGCTCACAGTGTGAGCCTTCCTTCTAGTCTGACTGCGTCTCTAGTTACTTTGGTTATTTTAACTGTCACACACTTCTGAGTAAGGGTGTTCCCAGCTCTCCCTGCTTCACTCTTGCGGGCCGCAAGACTATATTATAGAGATTCAGGTGGATATTAAAGTGATACCTAGAAATTTCAAGGTATTTTTCTAGAGGCAAGCCATTTATTATGTAATATTTGGTGTTATCCAGGTGTTAATATTTCAGCTGTCTTCTGTTATGAAATTCTTGCATGCCCAAATACTTCCAGATCATTATGGCAAACAGCTAAGCTTCTGGAACACTGTTCTACTAGGTACTAACACCCCCTACAGAGCCTAGGAGACAAGCAGGTGGCAGATGCATAGCCTTGTTTCTTGTGCAAATGAAGCTCAGACCATCCCTTGCCTTCAAGCCTAGTGGCATTCCAGAGCAATTGACTGAGGAAATAGAACTTTTTGCATAACCAGGTGCAGTAAGGACTGGAGCAGAATTCCAGAGGAAGACACAGAACCATGTGGCCAGAAAGAGGAGAGGAAGACAGAGATTCTGTAGAGAGTAAAGCAGATCTCTTGTAGAGTTAGTTTATCAGGGCCAGGGGTAAGGGGCCAGGAAGGATAGATGGAGGACAAAGGAACAGAGGACGAAGATCAGGTCAAAAGCATAGGAGCTTATTAAAACTGTGAGGACAGGAAAAGTGGGCACAGAGAGGACAAGTGGGCTGAGTGTGAGGACAGGGCTGAAGCGTATAGATAGAATTTTGTCATAGAGGAATAAAGTCAGCAGACAAAAGAGTGCAGTGTACGTAGATTCCCTCAGATACCCCACGCCGTACGTAGTGTCTTTCCCAGGACTCTGGGAGGAATTTTCTCAGGGCAGGAACTTGGGAAAATTCTGTTATCCTTACTTCATAGACATACACGCTTAAAAAATTTAAATTATGTAGCAGTGTCTGTGTGGGGATGTGCACATGAGTGCAGGTACCTGCAGAGGCCACAGGTGTTTGTGAGCTGCCCGAGGTGGGTGCTGGGTACTGAACTTCAGTTTTCTGTAAGGGCAGTATACACTCTTAACCTCTGAGCCATTTCCCCAGCCCATATTTTGTATCTTTAAGTGTTCTGATGCAATGTGAACTGCTGTCACTGTGCACGCTGATGCTATATGTGGATTAAAAGCAGACCCTCTCATCACATTTAATTGTTATTTCAAGGTGATTAGGATATTGTCAGCTGCAAAATACAATTGCTTCATCTTTTTAATATCTCTACTTCTTAGTTTCAAAGTGTTTTTGAACAGTGAAGACTTATTCTTACCCTTGAGGCCTTGGGCTGCAGGCTTTCCTGTATGTGTTCCCTGAGTCATTAATAGAGGTTACAGGGAAAAAGAAATGCCTATGTTCAAGTTTGGGAAAAGGGATTAAAGAGTACTACAGCCCCAGTTCCTAAATATTTTGGAAATTGAAAGCAAAGCAGGGTGGGGTGGAGTAGGGTGGTATATGACAATATGACATCATCAAGACTGGCGCTGTCTCAAATCTCACTTGAGTAAACACCATTTTTTTCTTTTCTCCCTCCCTGCAGCATATACTAAACACAGGTTGATGATGTCAGGGTTAGAGTACTAAACACATGGACTGCTGTCAGGGTTAGAG
>CABHPP010114683.1:5914-16377 GCA_902168425.1 Peromyscus attwateri | reverse complement strand
TGAGTTAGAGTACTAAACACATAGACTGTCAGGGTTAGAGTACTAAACACATGATTGCTGTCTGGGTTAGAGTACTAAACACATAGACTGTCAGGGTTAGAGTACTAAACACATAGACTGTCAGGGTTAGAGTACTAAGCACAGGCGGCTTCAAGCCTTCTCAGCACACATGAACGTCTGCTATTTTCATAAACAGTGCACGGCCCATCCGCTTAATTGTTGGGCTTAATAGTTTAATTAAACACATACAATTCATGAAGAGTTCCTACTGCGGTATCATTGTTTTTACTGTGTAATTCTACCTGGTTCTTCTTTGGGAATAAAGAGAAGGGATTTAGAAATTCTGGTGTGGCTTGTCAGGGTTTTTAGCGCCACATTAGGACCACATTTCGGATCAAGTTCCTGTCGTTTCTAACAGTCCTTTTCTGGTGCAGCTCTAGCTGGCTGGTGAATGCTGTCTGGCTGTTCCTCATGAGACCTACAGTCAACACTGGATTGTTCTGATCCACTTACCCTAAATTGTCCCTTGTCTGATTTCTATACAGAATTTCTGCTTCTTTTTTATTTTAATTTTTTTATTATTTAATTTATTTTATTTTATTTTACAATATAATTTAATTTTACATATCAGCCACGGATTCCCTTGTTCTCCTCCCTCCCACCCCGCTCCCCTTCCCCCCAAGGCCACCCCCCATTCCCATTTCCTCCAGGGCAAAGACTCCCCCCGAGGATTGAGATCAACCTGGTGGACTCAGTCCAGGCAGGTCTAGTCCCCTCCTCCCAGGCTGAGCCAAGCGTCTCTGCTAAGCCCCAGGTTTCAAACAGCCTACTCATGCACTGAGGACAGGACCCGGTCCCACTGCCTGGATGCCTCCCAAACAGATCAAGCCAATCAACTGTCTCACCTATTCAGAGGGCCTGATCCAGTTGGGGGCCCCTCAGCCATTGGTTCATAGTTCATGTGTTTCCATTCGTTTGGCCATTTGTCCCTGTGCTTTATCCAACCTTGGTCTCAACAATTCTCGCTCATATAAACCCTCCTCTTTCTCGCCAATTGGACTCCCAGAGCTCCACCGGGGGCCTGGCCGTGGATCTCTGCATCCAGTTCCCTCAGTCATTGGATGGGGTTTCTAGCACGACAATTAGGGTGTTTGGCCATCCTATCACCAGAGTAGGTCAGTTCGGGCTATTTCTCGACTATTGCCAGCAGTCTATTGTGGGGGCATCTTTGTGGATTTCTGTGGGCCTCTCTAGCACTTTGCTTCTTCCTATTCTCATGTGGTCTTCATTTACCATGAACACCCCAAGAAAGACACGGGGATCGATCAATGACGGAGAAATGGATGAGATCTACATGAACAGTCTGGACGTGAGTGGGGGAAATGAGGGGCGAGGGTCGAGGGAAAGAGAGCTTAGGGGAGCGGGAGATCCCAACTGGATCAAGAACAGAGAGGGAAAACAAAAATTTCATCTCTTGCCTACTCAAGGTGAGTTCTCAAGGAGTGTGGACCTGATTCTTTGCTAATGATGGCAGTCTGGTATAAACCGCCTGGCCGCAGCCCTCTGCTGGACACCACATGCTGACTGGCCCACCACTGGGTGTGCAGAAGACAGATAACTTTCTTATTGTGTTCACGGAGGCCAATTCAGGGGACAAAAGGGACTAACAGGAGCAGGAGGGGTGAGAAACAAGCAGGCAGGAGTTTATGGGAAAACGCTCCAACTTTTACATGAAAATGTCGTTCGGAAGCCCAGTACTATGAACACACACCAAGAAAAAAACCTTACTTTAAGAGGAAAAAAGTTTGTTTAGGGCTGGAGAGATGGTTCAGTGGTTAAGAGCACTGGCTGCTCTTACAGAGGACCCTAGTTCGATTCCCAGCACCACGTGGTGGTTCATAACCATCTGTAATTCCAGTCTCAGGAATACAGTTCCCTCTTCTGGTCTCTCCAGGCACCAGGCACCAGGCACCCAAGTGGCTCACACACACACATGCAAACAAAATGCCCATATACATAAAAAAAAGTTTGTTTATAGACAACATAAATGGTTTAAAAAATGGCCACGTATGGCTCTCTCCTCTGGAAAGGGCATGGCTCTTTAGCTTGTAGACAGGTTCTGAGTACAGAAAGTCTTTCTCTGTTACGTAGATTGGTGTTCTCTTGAGTTTTCCTGAAGCAAGTAGCAACTAATTATTTCTTCACCCTCTGGTCCATAGTCCCCTTATATAGTCACTGTTGATGTGACTGGATTTAGAATCCCCCAGGACATCAGAAAAACGCACCTCTTGGTTTTGTTTTAAAGATTAACTGTGTGTACGTGTCTGTGTGTGCATGCATGTGTGTACATCCTGATTGTAGGTACTACCGTCCTTGGGCTAGTGGATGGAATACAGGAGGAAAAAGCTGAGAGTGCTGACCTCCCTCCTTCCCTGCAATAACCATGGCAACGGTGGATAGAATGGATCCTCCCTTAAGTTATTCACATCAGGTGTTTCGGTCAGAACAACGCCAAGGTAACTGCTAAAGTAACTGACACATAATCTTTTCACCCCTTACTCTTTTGTCTGTTTGGGAATGGCAAGGGCAGTCCAGAGCCTGACCTGCACACTAAGAGCAGTTGTTACAGTTTTAGAACAGCCCACAGAGACCTTCTCAATACCTTCTGGCCCTTTTAGAGTTTGCTGACCTCTCATTACGGTCCTCGAGGAGCCCATATGGTTTATTCTCTGCTCTATCTGTTGTTAGTTCCCAAACACTGTTTCCAGTGAAGAGTGTAAGTTCTCTCCAGCATTTTAAGTTTCTTTGTCTCCTCATTACGTCATCCTCAAGTGGTCAACCTGCCCTCTGCCTTTTGTTCCAAATTCACAAAGAACACTGATTTTCCTGAAGTCCCGAAAACACGCTTAAGTGAAGTCTTCCTTTGGAGACTGGCACTGGTCCCTCCCTAACTGCCCAGCCAGCAGTAAACACCCGAGGCGTGTTATTCCTGCTATGTTTAGGGGCAGAGCACCTGACGGTCGAATTCCCCATATCTGATTGGCTTTTCCCTAGAGCAGAAATCAGCAAATTACTGTCCATGGCCTATATGTCCCCCAGATCACAGGGATTTTACATTAAAAGGGTTATAAAAAAGTAGTAAAGTTATTATGCGACTGAGACTCTTTGAAGTGTACAAAGCCTCAAGTATTTATGTTTTCAAAAAATTTCATGTGTATAAGTGCATGTGTGTAAGTGTACCACGTGCATGCCTGGACTCGTGGAGGTCAGAAAAGGCATCAAGTCCTCTGGAACTGGAGTTACAGGTAGTTGTGAGCCACCATGTGGGTGCTGAGAGCTGAACCTGGGTCCTCTGCAAGAGCAAGCAGCTCTTAACTGTAAGCTGCTCTCCAGCCCCTACAGTATTTCTTATCCAGTCTTATTGATTGATTGATTGATTGATTGATTTAAAATAGAATACACCTACTGCTGAATTAGCTGTCTCCAAGCACACAAATTCTGAGATTAGAGTATTTTCTATAGGATGCCTGATATTTGTTTATTTGTATTTAATCCCATACATTCCTTTCCTTTTTTATTTTTTGAGATGGGGGTCTTACAATGTTGCTCAGGCTTGTCAAGCACTGGCTGGGTGAGTCCCCTGCCTCAGCCTCATGAGTAGCTGGGACTTAGGCAGGTAGTACCACGTCTGGGTTCTTTCTCACGTGTTGATACTATCTCTAGATTACCTGCTACACATCATGAATGAGAAATGCCCTGTACAGTTAGACTGCACTGTTCATGGAGCAATAATAAGAAAAAGAAGTCTGTTCATGTCCAGTGCTGGCAGAGGATATTTTTCTAGTGGTTTCTACCAGAACTGGTTAAAAGCAAGGCCAGAGAATTGGTGAATGTGGAAGACCAACTGTCTCTGCATGGGTGGCATCCTCTTATCTTGTGTGTGACCCTCTCAACTGATGGAGTGCATCTCACATGTACATGCCTGAACTTCATCAGAATCCTTCCCATCTGAGTACTCACCTAGAAAGTCTCCCTCACTGGGGGTGTGTCTCAGCAGCAACGGCCCTACCCCTAGTTATCAGGGGCCTGTTTCTTGAACGATGCTGTTTCTATCCAATGACAGAAAGTTGCTTGGGACAATTATGTCAAAGAAAAGGTCCAGGATGCCGGGGAAGGAGCCCTCACAGACAGGTCATCAAGCCACAGTGAACACTGGCTATCTGTGGTCAGGGTCAGCTCTGGGGATCTACTTGGTCTTCCTATTTATTCATTTATTTTGGTATGTAGTAGTTTGCTGCCCCATCACGAAGCACTTTAAAAACAATTAACGTGGCGATCCACTACACGGTAGGCCGGGACCGCGGCACCAGCCTCCTCACCTGTACTCACGCACCACCTCTCTTGCATTCTCTAGTTGTTCGTTTGTTAGGAGGATGTTCCTAGGATCCGTGACAGTGAAGAAGTGATTGGCACGGCCCACAAAAGTGCTTTGGTCCCATCGAGGCTCCTTGATGTTAATGTTGGGTGGCACTTCCCCAGACATCGTCCCAGATCCTGAAAAGGGAAGGAGCAGGCAAGCGAGGTGACACTGTTACTACAAGCAAGGTGTTTGGCAGTCACACTTAACCCGTGTGTAAAGATGGCTCCCTGGGTAAAGTTTGACACGCTAGCACGGTTACCTGCACTCCACTCCTGGGACCAACATCAGAGGTAGGAGAATCGACTCCACCAAGTTGTCCTCTGACTTCCACAGGCGTGCTGTCACACGGGCTTACCAGCCCCCCACATAGCACACACATACTCACTCTCACACGCACATAATAATTCATTTTTAAAAACCACACAAAAATGCTTCATAATATTGAAGTAAGTTTTGACTTTGTGCTCAGTCATGCTCATAGCTATCATGGGGTGCATGCAGCCCCCAGGCTGCAAGCTGGAGTCCCCTTTAAACCAAAGCAAGCTGTTCATAAACCGCAGTGCATCTCAACCAAATTTCAAGAACTTGCCACATCTCTCTAGTCATAAGCACATAGTATTTCATTATCCCCTTTCTGCAGGAAAAGCCGAAGTTATTCTAGATAAGATAGAAACACAAAGTTTTAAAGTCATAAGGGTTGGAGGACTGGCTGTCACTAAACTGCCTGCCACACACATGAGGGCCCAAGTTCAGATCCCTAGAGCTCACTGCCAGTCAGTCTAGCCAAACCTGTTAGCCCCAGGCTCAGTAAGGGACACTGTCTCAAAAACTATGATGGAGAGTGACTGAGGAAGCCACCTGATGTCGGTCTTGGCCTCCATTAGCACATGCCTTTGAGTGAAGCAGTGAATGTCAACATTACTGTGTTCTGGTCTAACAAATGTCATTCCTACTGAAAGTAACTGACAATGCAGAATATCATTAAACTAAAAACAATGATAACTAATGCTAGTGATTATAAAACTGAAAAAGAAGGCAGATTCTTTCAGCCTGTTCAGTGCATAAACCACTAGTCAAAAATTAAAAAAAAAAAAACTTCTTCAATTTACTGGAAACACGGAGACAAGTAATACACCTTACAGTCTCACAGAGCAAAAATGGCACCTTCTCTTCTGGTTCATGATCATTATTTTTTCCAGTATTTGTTCACTCATTTCTGAGTCATATTGCTTACTTCAGAACGGCACTGTAATGTTTTACTACTTGCTTATGGTATGCTGAAAACCACAAGCTTATTATGCAAATAACAAAGAAATAAAATTTCCACAACCCAGTCTCTCTGTAATAATTATTACTGTCTTCAGAAATCCATTTTCTGAAAAGCTTTTCAAGTATAAAAATAATGATAGGCTAGCTTTTAAATTTTATTTTAGAATTTCATACATGAATATATCCATTCCTCCTCAGTCTCTCCTGTGTCCTCCTCTTCATCCCCCTCTCAAATTTATGACCTATTCTACAATTATATGTATATATAATATGCTATATATAAACAAACTGAGTCCAATTAGTGTTACCCGTATGTACATGAGTATAGTGCTAACCACTTGGGCATGGGCAACCTATCAGATGGTTCACCCTGAAGAAAACTGATTCCTCCTTTAGCAGCTGATTGGCATGTTCAGCAGGTCCACTCCCACCCCTACCCACTGGCTCCTACAATCTTTCCACCCTATTCCTGGATGTTCATTTACATTTGCTTCATGAAGACCCTCTAGCAGCATCAGATCTTCACTATGGACCCATAGTAACCCTCTGAAGCTGTTCTGGTTTATTTCTCAACATTACACATAACACCATGCCTTTGTCTGGAGCTCTCTTCCCTCATATCTGTTGATTTTCTTGGATGAAATCTCTGGTGTTGGGGAGTCAAAGGATCCGGTTATTACAGAGGCTTCATAATATTAATTTTCTTATACCTGTTTCTTTTTCTTCCATTTCTAACATCATTCTAACGGTAGCTTTCTGTAGTGTTACACAAATTCTTAGGACCATTTACAACATCAGATGCAAATGCTAGGCCACCCTGTAATTTGTCGTCTATCAAAACCCCCGAATAACATATCACTGACCACTGGATCAAAACTGAACATGTCAGTCAGGCACCCAAGTCTGAAGCGGTTGGGTGGTGGAAGGGAGAGGGTAAAATCTAGCTATTGATAAAATGGGCTGGGACAGCAGACCCCAAAACAAGGAGGTGCAGAGCCAACAGGAAACCTCTTTCCTCCTAGCTACTAAGTGTCAACAGTGTCTGGGTGACCCCACTTCCTAGCTGACAGTCACTGAGTTCCCAGGCCAGGCACAGGGCTTCATATTAGGGACATTCTGGACTCAGCATCTTAAGTCCCTCTCAACATTGTGGTTTCCAAGGAAACAGGGATTTGAGTCCACTTCCCAGTGCAAACTTCTTTCCCCAGTCATGGTTTGTGCCCATCCTAATGCTGAAGCATTAACCTCCACTGGTCTCCATAATGCTATGGTAGCTGTCATTTTCCTGCTTGGCTAGACCCCACACGACTCCCCTGGTAGTGACCTCCCTTACCACAGTGAGCCAGGAAGTACACCCCCATTGGACAGCAGCTCTGTCCCTGCTGGCCTTTGCCTGACAGGCCCAAAGTGTAAATTAGAACATATATACTATTGTGCATGTTAAATCCAGGGACAGAGACATATAGTACACAGTCACTCCCCTTATCTGAGGGGGTCAAGTCCCCACAGTGGATATCTGAAACCACAGATAGTGTAGACCCCATATATAATGTTTTTTTCTATATGTATATACGTCGAATAAAGTTAATTATTAAATTAGGCACAACAAAAAGTTAACACTACCTGACAATGGAACAATATGCATGATAATATAAGCTGTGTGAATGGGTTCTCTCTCAGATTATTTTATTGTTTTTGAAATATTCTAGTCAATATTTTTGGACCATAGTTGATCATGGATTGCTAACATGGGCATCAAAGGCTATGTCAGTGTGTGGAAACATGGATTGTTTATATAACCCACAAACAGTAAAGACTCCAGTTTTATGTAGGGAAGCTTCCAGACTTGTCTGCAGAGATCAGTCAAGGCATCTCAGCAAGCTTTGTAATGGAGGGGAGTCAGGAACATGGGTCCTGGGCACAGAAGCCTGTCTGCACCTCAAGCCCGTCTGACCTGCCTTCAGTGTCTGTGTTTAGGGATGGTGGTTATTAAGGGACCTCTACTGCTTAGGCAAATAATAATAATAATAATAATAATAATAATAATAATAATAACAAAACAATAATAATAAAAAGTTGATAACTACTGTAAGAGATGAGAAGCTGAAGAGGGAAGGGATGGCTCACAAAGTCCAGAGACCCTCAAAAGCAAAGATGGCGCATCACATCAAAGGCTCCCCTGCTCAGTTTATTCCACAAAGGCAGCAGCAAAGACAGAGGCTCTAAACCACAGGACACATCATGTGGAGAGCTTTCAAAAACACACAGGCCTTCTAGGGAGGCTCACACTCTAGGTCTGGCCAAGGCTGGCTGGACATGTGACTCCGCAGGGACTCTGGGCACCAACCTCCAGCTTGAAGGGCAGGCACCGCCCATGCTCTACACAGGACTGTACAGATGATGCTTCCTACCTGCCCTCACTGTGGGATCCCCCAGGCTAGAGTGGATTGTGATGTTCCCCAGGGGGCACAGGATACCTAATTTTTCTCTGGAGCATTCGTTCTCCTTTATGCTTAATACAAATAACAACACAAAAATTTAAATGTAGCTTTCACAGAAGTGCGGCTCTTATCAACAAACTATGTCCTCCAATGTGTTAAGAACAAGCAACATTTTGGCTAAATTGTCACCAACACAAACCACTTAACAGAATGGCTACTTTGTAGTAGTATTGCAAAACAATCACACAGCATCTTACAAATGAGTCATCCAACAAGTTCACCACACAGACAGGGAAACTGAGACTCCAGGAAAGGAAATACTCTGTCAGGTGAAATGGCTGAAGGGGAGAGGGGACCCCAGGACACCGGCTAGCAACATCACTTTTTCTCACCAGTCTCTTTAGCTTTTTGAAAGGATAAAATCAGTTAATGTCTATAGAGCACTGGTGTCTTTGAGGTCCCCTTTTCCCTTTAAATAAGAACTTGTCCACTGCACTAGAAGTCCAGCATCATAACCTCATAGAGTACAGTCCAATGGAGTCACAGGAACACTGCAGAGGCTGCACCAAGTGTCCCCTCTAAAAGATTTTTTTGTTGTTGTTGTTCCTATTAAACACAGGGATAACTGTGGATGCTTAAGACGTGTGCTGTCCCCTGAGGCCAGTGCTGGAGTACGCCATTTCCCATAACAAATGTGCCCTTTCCACGAAGTACGAACATCTTACCAATAAGAAGAGATTCTGAGAGGCCACTCCCAACCCACAGAGGAACAGAGGAAGCAGGGCAGCTTTGCCTGCACAGTGACTTTCATACTCCAGGTTAAACTGCCAAACCTCAGAAACCACAAAGCCCATGGATGGCCTTGTCCTCATGGGCAGAAGAATGGCCCCCTAAGATGTGGACAGCTGGTCTCCAGGACCTGACAAAATGCTGTAACCATGGTTCTGGGGCTTTGCCGAGGGTTTCAGCCCCGATCGGGAAGAGAAGAGCTGACTAGATTATCTGAGGAGGTCCAGAGTTACAGTAGGAGCCAATACATGAACACAACATCATTTGGAGTTGTGGGAGGCTGGAAAGACAGAGGGACTCTTCCCAGTGCCTCCGGGTGGAAGGCTGCCTCAGTCAGGCTTCTGACCTCCAGCACACTGAGAAAATAATGAAAGTTGTACTAAATGTGTGGTTTGCTAGTGTGGCAAAGGGAACAGCGGGGCTCCATTCCCTCACTATGAGTCCAAGGAGCTCTCTACTGGCACACTGGAAGCAGGAACCTGTGCTGCCCACTCCCAGAAAAAGAAAGGCCAGCAGACTAATCAGCAATGCCACATCAGCGTCCTGACAGACAAGGCTGGTATCAAGCCACATAAAATTTAATTATCTACTATGATCAACTATTCAAACCCCTCTGTAAGTATGAATTTCCACCTCCAAGCATAGCTTTCACTTTCTCCGCTTTCATTCCCTCCAGGGATTGGTTGCTTTTTATAACCAGCCTTCTTGCCTCTTCTCCTATCCCACTCCCGCCCTGACTCCCAAGATCACCTGGGTCAGCCACGGGCAGGAACTGGAGCTGCTCTTGTACTTGGTACCCAGGAGCAATGTGTGTGTCCGGTGGAGGAGGGGAGGAGGAAGCGGCTGAGACGATGCCTGGGCTAGCTTGACTCTGGGTCAAGAGTGGGCCAAGGAAGGGGGCTGCCGTGCGGGATTGTGTGAAGATTAGATAGTTAGAGTTTTCCTTGTTAACAAATTCAGGAAAGAAACTCACTACAGAGGTGTAAAGTGTGTAAGTTTGAAAGACATCAAAAGATAGTTTTCAGTCAGTAATGTAAGTTAGGATAGAAAATGAATTAGGTACAACATTTTGGACTCACCAAAATAAGATAAATGATGGAGTATTTTCTCTGAATCTGCCAAATGTTAATGGACTGGACATTGTTAATGTAATTCTTGACTGTATATATTGTATATAGTTTTTCTTGTATTAATTATAACCTTCTTTTATTATTTTAGACAAAAAAAAGGGGGAAATATGGTGATATATTGTGTACCCTAATAAACTTGCCTGAGGATCAGAGGACAGAGCCAGCCACTAGATTAGACAAAGAGGTCAGGCAGTGGTGGCACACACCTTTAATCCCAGCACTTGAGATCTCATGCCTTTGCTTGGGAAGCACACAAGCATTTAATCCCAGGAAGTAATATGGCAGGGCAGAGAAAGGTATATAAGGTATGAGGAAACAGGAACTCACTCTCTTTAGGCTGAGGATTTTGTAGAGGTAAGAACTATTTTATATATATATATATATATATATATATATATATATATATATATATAT
>CABHPP010114681.1:0-16958 GCA_902168425.1 Peromyscus attwateri | reverse complement strand
GTGGAGATCAGGGAGCAGTCACATGGTGGATAATCAGATGCATGATGGGAAAGAGGTTGGGGAAGAGCTCCCCAGAATGAGTGAGAAGGCCCAGAGTGTCAGAAAAAGCACACCCAGGCTTTGGCCATTATCTGAAAGAAAGAGATAGAAAAGAAGGAAAAAAGAAAAGATATACTTTCCTGAACAACCCTCAAAAGTTGGTGGGCTCCATGGTGCTATAGGGTGGAAGCTCTGTGAGTTTGCACTAAGGGAGGGGTTTCTGGGAGGGACAAATACATGATCTCATTAAGGGGATAATTAGTCCTTCCCTTTTCTTAGGTGTCTCCAGGTGAATCAGGTTTCCTGAGGTGGGGCTGGGTGGACTCCTGCCCAGGTGATTGACAAGCCCAGCTGGATTGACTCCTAAGGGAGAAAACCATAGTATATGGTGTTTAGGGAGGCTTAGATTGCCAGGTCTCCACACTAGGCCAGAGGCAGAATTTAGATTCTATTCTTCTGATCAGGAGGAAAGAGTTTCGCCTTAATGGGCCTCAACAAAATCCAAATATGTCCACCTTTTCATATGGCAATCTAAATCCTAAAAGGTGGCAAAGTTGATGTTCATCCTTCTAGAGTTCCCAGGGAAATGGGATGTGAGTCCTAAAGTAGACCAGGAGGTGGGGTTCATCCTCAATGGCCTCTGAGCACGTTAATCCCTATAATACCTGGGCTTGTTCACTGTTCTTCCTGGGGCTATTAAGTTGGTCAGGGTGTGGATTGTTTGTCTTTTGGTCTCCCTGGGTCCCTGGGGCTAGGGATGGGTACAGTACACCTTTACTGAATGTGAATGGATGGAGCATAGGGCTAGGGATGGGTACAGTACACCTCTACTGTATGTAAATGGATGAAGCATGAGGTCTGCATGCTTCCCATCTACAGAGAGGGACCTCTTGTGACCCAGCCTGGACAAAGCTTGCCCCCAGCCACCTAGAGAAGGAAATGGCCTTGGCTGAGGCCAGAGGTGGCTGAAATCTGGAGCCAGAACCAGAGGGTAGGTTTGGGGTGGGACGGGTAGGCTTTGTGCTAGGTGGAGTTTGGATTTAGGAAGCCTCTGGACTCTTGATCTATTCTCTTCCTCAGAAAATGCAGAAGGGGCTCATTCTAGATTGGTGAGGACTCAGAAGCCCAGATTCTGGGCTCTGTCCTGTAGTCTACCTGCCACTCTGCCCATCGTTCTCTCTATCCACGTAGTGAAGAGTCCCGGTCATCCTTCCCACAAGTGTTTGTAAGCTGCCACTCTCTGTGAGGAAACCAGCCAGGTCCAGCTCCTGCTGTCCAGAGCATCCATTCATGGGATCTGGGAGATAGATGCTGAGTTAGCATCCTGGTCCAGGTCCCCTAGCAGTGAGGATTCTGATTCAGGGAAAGAGGTACACAGTATTGGTAGGAAGGCACTAGGAGAGCAGTGTGTGGCCAGCAGCAGCCAGAGAAGTCCAGCTTGACAACTCCTCCCTAGAGTATGAAGGTCACCAGGAGCCATCCCACCTTCAAGGGCACTGGGGTCTGTAACCCTCAGAGTCAGCCCTTGGCTATAGCTACCTCAAGAGTTCTGTTTCTGAGCATGGTGGTTCCTGTCCACTTAGGGTGGGTTTCCTGAGAAGGGCGGCTGGGGCGGGTGTTCTGGGGCAGAGCAGTGCAGTGTAATGAGATGCAAGGTTAGGGTGTTGGGGCATAAACTGGGAGGCCTAGCTAGCTAGAGGAACCAAGATAGACCTCTCCAGGGAAGTGACACTTCCTCTGAGGTGCTGAGGGCTGAGCTGCATGGGGAGAGGGTTCCCAGGAGGATCTCTGGCACAAACCGGAGCATATAGGAGAGAGTAAAAGGAAGCAGGGTTGCTGGGCTGGGTTTGGGCGGGTGACCAGGGGCCCAGAGGGCCCCGGATGGACCCCGTGGATACCGCACAAGGTGTCCCACAGGGTCCCGTGCGTACCACTCAGGCTCCTGAGGGCACTCCATAGCTTCCATCAATACTATGTAGGACACAGGATGCCGAGGGCGCCATGCTGGGCCCAACCTTCACTCAGTCTCTTTCAGCTCTCCACATACCACGGTTGCTTTGACCTCTCTAGAATGTGGTTGCTCTTGAGAGCTGGAGCTTCTCTTCTCCCTATTCGTGGCTGTGCCTCAGAACATTCGGAAAAGCAAACCTTTTACCTAGAAGGTGCCCGGTAAGAGATATAAAAGAACCACAGGAAGAAGAGGTGGGCTGTTGTTCCTAGCTGGGTGGGAGGTGAGCACCCGTGATGGGGGGCAGGGAGGATGGGACCCTTGGAGGGCCAAGAGGCTTTTGTGAAGCTGCCCTGGAGGTACAGGGGAGGGGAGCAGGCTGCATGGGAATCGCTAGACCCAGTTTAGGAATTCACTGCTGAACGCTTTAAAAATGTCCTGTGTCCTGTGTCATCCTTTTAGAATAACACTTTGAAGGACATTACGTCAAAAAGAGTACCCAGGCTTTCAAGGGAAACCCACGTTACTGGAACACGGTTTCAGCATCTGATGAATCCGTTTGTGGCGAGCTGCACCTCTTCACTAACCGTTGGCCAGCAGGGCCCGCCACACTGGCCTTTGCCTTCCTCAGCAAACACAGCCACTCTTCTGAAGCACCCCAAGAAGGCCCAGGGCATCGGTGTGCTCTCTGCTCTGTGGATGACAGAATTGTAGGTACCACTGCCGTCAGAGCCTCTGCCTGGTGCCCCAGGCCAGGGAGTGAGCTTCTCTCTGCCTCAGTCTTCTTCTCTGTGAAATGGAGCTGATGATCAGAACATGAAGATCTCTCACATGACCTGCCCTGACTCAGACAGAGATACTGCTGGTAACAGTGCCCAGCACCCGCAGGACTTCGTTAAGCACAGGCTCCAATGTCCCCGGCAGGGTGGCCTTGAGCTGGTGCTCAGTGAGTTTGAGAGAGAGAGAAGGCCAACTGAGCTGAACTACTCAGAGCCAGCAACAAGGCCCAGACTAGGAGGCAGGAGACAGGGGCTGGGTCCAGGGGTCCTGAAGGGTCTGGCTGCCTGCTGAATGGTGTGAGAGCCGGTGGATGAGGACTAGGCTTGGCCAGAATGATGGCATCTGATGGACATTCTAAGACATTCAAAAATGGCAGAGCCACCTTGGAAGTCAGTTTGACAGGCCCCTTTCCTTCCCTCCCTTCCCTCCTTCTCTCTCCCATTCTTTTTTCTCTCCTCCCTTCCCTTCCCTTTCTGGGGTGGAACCCACAGCCTGCTCATATTAAACACCTGCCCAATCGCTGAACCACACCCACATCTGGCTTGACCTTCCTTCCTTCCTTCCTTCCTTCCTTCCTTCCTTCCTTCCTTCCTTCCTTCCTTCTGCTTTTTTCTATATCATTATGTTTCTTTATTTGTCTATAGTTGAACTACTTTACTGTCCAATAATAATTCCATTTTAAAATTGACATTAGACATATATATATATATATATATATATATATATAACATTTTGCTCAGAAAGAAATCCTGAGGTATACAAATTTCAATTTCAGTGTTATAACAAAAATCTTCACAAATTTAAGGCTGGATGTGGTAACCTGTGGCCATACTCCAGTCAGTCAAGAGGATGAAGGAAGATGGGGAATAAGAGGAGCCAGGGCAATCGTGTGAGGCTGGAGCAACAGTGTGAGTTCAAAGACTGTATGTTACCCATCTGCACTTTGTTTCTTAGCAAAGTTTTTTTTTTTTCTTTTTCAACTCACCATGATCGAACAAATGTCCTTGCCCAAGGAGAATTCTAAATTGGCTGCAGTTTCTCCATGACTGATTATATTTACAAACAATCACCCATGGGTATGTATCCTCAAGATAAAGATAACAAGAAGAATTTATAAATGTAGACACACGACACAAATATTGAAAGCACACTGCCACTGTGCCACATCCTGAGCCCGATTTATTTTTAAATTTCAAGTGAGCTCCCACTGCCGTAAGTTATTTGATGCCTGCTAATGTGGGTCTGTGGGATTTCTTAGTGGATCTTGGCACAGAGTCAGGAGAATGATAGCAGTCTGTTTTACTACAGTGTGCTCCTCAGCCTGATGACCTTTATTGGCTTTTGGTGCCATGTCAGGCTCAGCTAGGAGGGGGCTGTCTTCACTCGTAGGGTTTTGCACTGATGTGGGTTCGGATGTCACATAAGGCACACTTCAAGTAGAATGCTTGGCTCCTTTTTTTTTTTTTTTTTTTTTTTTTAATGTGACATCTTGCTGAATTTCTCAGGCTAGCTCTTGACCTTGGGAGTCTTGTCAACCTCAGAGGCTCTACACTTAAGCTTCCGCTGCACTCCATGGTTCAAATCCATGTTCCTAACTGAAAACCACCTCAGGTTTGGCTGTGTGGTGCTCCAAGAGCACCAGGCTGCTGTAGGTGTCCAGCATCACATCCTTGCAGAGGTTCCTCTGAGGTCCTGCCACTCTTGACAGGTGAAGTCCACAGCTGTGTCCTCAGATGATGCTGACCCCATTTCCAGCTTCAGGGGCATCCAGCATCCTCCCCGTGGCCCTCTCAGGATCACGAGCTGACAGCAGCCACGACAGAGCCTCCTGCTTGCTCAGGAGAGAATGAATGTGACAACAATGTCCCAAATCCAGCAGTTTCTTAATAAACCCAGACATAGGCTGGCTTTTCAGATCATCTCAGCCTTTCCATGAGCCGTGGCTACTGAAGAGAAATGACACTATGCCCTACACAAGCTTGAGCTGGTGTTTAGGGTAGCTCTACTTTGACTATGAGGTACGGTGAGCCCCTCAGCTGATGAGCAGGCACAGAGGATATGTGTGTGTGTGTGTATATATATATATTGACCCTTACATATCTGTGACCCGAAGTGGCATCTCTGACTCTAGAAACCAAATATGCAAAAGACAGATTTACAAGAGAAAAGCATCAGCATTTTAAATTCATTTGAATAATTTCGTAGAGCTAGGGATGGACCCCAGGCTGACTAAGTTACCCCCTTTCTAGACAGATAGTGATGAATTGTCTAAAATGATGAAACTTAACACTGCAGGTGTGGGTCAGTGGGTTCCTGGACAGTTGTTCACCGGAGGCGTGTGGGCAGAGGCCGAGGGATGTTTCTATAGGTCCAACACAGCCCCAGGGCCCAGACTTGGGGGCTAAGATTGCTTCTCTCCCCTGGCATGAGGAATGCACCATCTTCCTCAAAGTTAAGGGAGTCTGCGGCCTGCGTATAGGGATAGGTAAAGCACAGGGTCATCTTCCACAATTACAACTTCTTGATGTTTTTTTTTAGCATATCAGGTTGATGTATTTTACACTGGCACGTCCCTAACTCCTTCCTGGCTAACTAGACCATGGCCTACTGCATGATGGGATCTTATTGAGTAACAATAAAAAATGGGCACAACGGGATGTTTTTGACACCATAAAGTAGAATGAAAGAAGCCAGACTCAATGGGCTTCCTGCTGTGTTCCATCATATGACCATCAGGTGACATTCTGAAGAATACAAAGCCCCAGGCTCAGAGCACAGGTGTAGGGAAGGGGCTGGGGTACAGAGGATATGTTTGTGTGCAGGAGGAGGTGTGGAGGTGCGGAAGGTGTCTGTAGATGCTTCGAAGCTCACAAGACTGGGCGTATGCAAATTGCACCTGATTTTTTAAAAGGGGAAAGAAAAAAAAGTAATCAATGGAACCGGCACATAGAGACACCAGGGTGTGGATTTCAGACTGGAGAGCAGGTGTGAGGGTGGAGACTAGCGAGACAAAGGTGTGGATGGAGCTGAATGAGCAGCGGTGTTAAAGGCCCCATGACGATGCTGAGCACAGTGGCTTAAGCCAGTAATATCAGAACTTGGAAGGCTGAGGCAGGAGGATTTTCTGTGAGTTCCAGACCATCTGGATTACATAATGAGGTCCTGTCTTTAAAAAAAAAAAAAAAGAAGAAGAAGAAGGAGGGAGGGAGGGAGGAAGAAGGCACAGCGGGGTTCTGTAAGGAGGCTGATGAGGAAGCGGTGAACAGAGTGTGTGAGGGTCTGCCGCTCAATGGCAGGGAGCCAGTGGAGCATTTGGGGGAGAGAGTTTTGGGTCATAGCAGCTACCTGCCTGGAGCCTTCACCTCATGCCCGCCTTCTACGTACGTCTACCAGAAGTATGGAAACCATAGCCCTTATGGTGTCTGGAGGCTGGGTAGGGTGGTGTCATGGTTGTAGAGGTGGTTATGGGTTAGGCCGAGACAGGTAAGGAGAGACAACTGGGAAGGGCAGGTAGACAGATGGATGTCCTTGAGAGAGTAAAAACCATGTCCTGATGTTTTCCTCAGGGTTCTTGGGTTTGTGTTGTCTGATGCAGACTGAGTTCCTCTTCAGAGCTACAGTGTGTTCCTCATAGGGCTCCCTGGACCAAACACCCGTCTCTCCCTTTCCCTTCACCAGTCCCGGTCCCAGAGTGGACCTAGGAGAGAAGTGGGCAAGTATCCTCCTACCCTCCAGAGCTAGACACACACCCCCCCTCAGGTGGTGCGTGTGCAAATCAAATCAGCAGTGTCTGGAGCTGGTTGTACTCATCTGGAGTGGGAAGTGTGTGTGTGTGTGTGTAGCGGGGGTAGTGTCACACCTTACATGGGGAAGACCTGCAAGTGTGTTCCCACAAAGATGAACAAAATGCCTCCCCCGCCCCCCAACAGTGACTCTTCTCTTTAAGTCTCTGTTGATTTCTAAGTGTTGAACTTTGCCATGGAGAAAGACTAACACTCTTATCCCCGGCAGTTGTGGAAAAGCCGTTGGCTGAAATGCCATGGCTCTCTACGCTATGCTACTGTGTGGGGGCATTAACTAGTGAGGGGCTGGGCACCTGCCACTTACAAGAAGCAGCATTTAGACTAGACTCCTAGATCCTGAGCCCCATCCTTCTTGGATCACTCCCCTCAGGAGGTTACACAGTGCAGACGTCATGGGTGGGCCTGGCGAGCGACAATGACGTCACCTGCACATCTGTCTGTAGCATGCTCAGCCTAAGTGGGACTTAACAGAGAGCAGCAGCGTCTCAGCAGAAAGGTCTCGAAAAGTCAGAGCTGGCAGGTGATGGCACATTATCATTCAAGGATGACAGATGACATCAGTTCACAAGAGTACAGGGTAACTGGTCCTGAAGCTGTGCAATGTCATTCGCACATGTGTGTTTCTGTGTGCACGTGTGCACGTGTGTGTGTGTGTGTGTGTGTGTGTGTGTGTGTGTTCTTTTGCTTCTCCACATGTGCATCTGTGTGTTTATTTCTCTGGATGTTCATTTGTCTGTGTTTTCCAGTTTGAAAGCTTCCTGGCCTCAGCAGGGGAAATCCCAGAGCCTACTGGGATCACACACCAAATGAAAGGCATGGGAAGGCTGACGTCGTCGGGTTGACTTATGTTTGGACAGTGGTGCACGGTGTTCTCGGCCTTCACAGAGCGTTCTCTGCAAGGGCTAGCAGATGAGGCCCTCTGTTTAGAAAATGGCATGGCGGACAACTTTCCCAAGTGTCATCATTATTGAACTCTACTGGGAATCTAAATTCTGGGCAAAGCTTTACAATTTCAATGACCTTCTTATGTGACGTCTTATGTGGAATCAGGATTTTGGCTCTTTGCCTAAGAGCCCACATCAGCTTTTCATACTCTTCCTTGTTTTATTTTTGCTTATTTTATTTTCAAGGGGAAATGCGTGGAAATTCAACCCATCAGGGGTACAGTTGTTGGGCAGGAAAGATGGCCCAGTCAGTAAAGTGTTGGCCAAACAGGCATGCAGACCAGAGTTCGGATCCCCAGAGCCCATGTAAAAGCTGGGCATAGCAGCAGGCACCTGACATTCCCGTGCTGGGGAGTTGGAGACAGGATACCTGGGGCTTGCAAGCCGTGTAGATGAATCAGTGAGCTCTAGGTTCACCAACAGACCCTCTCTCTAAAGAGGTGAGGGGAGGTTGAGGAAGACTTCCAATATTGACCTCTGACCTTGTGTATGTGCACTTTCAACCCCCACAACTTGTTCTCTCATACACACACACACATAGCCTTTGATGTGAGCTCTGAGAAGCAGCCGGCTTCATCTATTTTGTACACTGATGCATGTGTGTATATATATATATATATATATATATATATATATATATATATATATATATATATATATATACACACCCCTAAATAAATAAATATTCCACTTGGAATCATTGGAACCAGTAGAGGGCAGAAACCCCCTAGCTGTTGGAATGTGTACAAGACTTTGGTTCTTGGCACCTGGGCCAATAAACACCCTTAAAGAGAACAGCTAAGTCTTCTGCCTTAACCAGCATGCACATGTCCAAATAGCTTTTCTGCAATGAGGTAGCAAAGGACACAGGATGGTTACTCAAGTTACAGTGGAAAAATACAAAAACTAACTTTAATTTCTGTAGAAGGACCCAATAAAAAATGGAATATTCTATCAGGACTGCCAATTTTGTTTGCCTTTTCCTCCTTTGTATGCATTACCTGCTGGGGTAGAGTTCACAAAAATACATTTGCCGATCAAAGAGAAGGGAGCGTTGGAATGCAAGTGATGAAGTTGTCTCGACTAGTCGTGACCGTTGGCAACGCCACCAGCAACACGGCTCCTTCAACTGCTGGTGTCAGTTCATTAACATCCAACATGGAAAATTGAAACTGCCACCTGTGTGTGTGTGTGTGTGTGTGTGTGTGTGTGTACACAGCCTTGGCTTTTTAAGAATCTAAATTAAATGGGAATAGATTGGTACCAGAGGAGTCAGATCCACCATATTTTTTTTTCTAAGCAAGAGAAAACACAAGTCACATTTATACTGAGATGAGGTAATACCTTTATTTTGTGTGCTGAAACACTACTGAAGGCAAAGAGCTCAGGGACAAAGAGATGGAATCAAAGCATTTGTGATGTGTAGATAACATGATTCCTTGGGGTAGAACAGCCACTTTTTCTGCTGTTTTAATAAAACATAATCATGGTGTATAAAAATAATACAAAATCTCAATGCTAATGTCCTTTGGAATAGAATCATGCTCATTCATCCATGGATAGATGACTGCCTTTGTACAGCTATGGCAGAATTTAGTATTTGTGAGAGACCATATGGGCTGCAAACCCTAAAATATTTAATATCTCATTGTTTATAGAAAACATTTACATAGCCTTTGATGTGAGCTCCGAGAAGCAGCCGGCTTCATCTACTTTGTACACTGATGCATTCTGACTAATGTGGAAGGCACTTACTAAACTTATATGTAATTAATGAGTGGCCGTCCATGGCTAAATGGCTAGATGGATGGATAGGGTGGGTGGATGAGATAGATGGATATGTGGGTGGGTGGATGGAATAGATGGATATGTGGGTGGGTGGATGGGATAGATGGATGTGTGGGTGGATGGGATAGATGGATGTGTGTGTGGGTGGATGGATAGATGGATGTGTGGGTGGATGGGATAGATGGATGTGTGGCTGGGTGGATGGGATAGATGGATGTGTGGCTGGGTGGATGGGATAGATGGATGTGTGGCTGGGTGGATGGACAGGCCGATGAGAGCATGGATGAATGATCAATATGTGACGTTGGGACTGACCAGGGACTTTAAGTCTGGCAGCAGTCTTCATTCCTGTGGGAGTTTATTTAGCAAGTCCCAACCTCTTGCTAATAAAGGCTCATCAGACAGAAAAATGGAGCTTTTGTCAGGAGAGGCTACTGGAGGAAGAATGAGCTGGGGTTCTAATGATGGTGGCTGCAAGTCTACCATGGAGCAGAAGATGTGGAGACCAGAGGTGCTGACAGATAAGGAGAGAGTGTGGGGGAGCAGGAGATGGTGACTAGGGATTGCCACTTGGAGGTCCTGAGTAAGAAGGACAGATGTTGAGGTCACAGAGTCGGGTGCCAGACTGTCATTTCCCATAACATCTAGATCGCAGGACTGTGCCTAAACCTGACTTCTGGCATTGTGTTTTCTGTTCTCGTCATCCAAATTATCACCTATATAACCAAGGACTTTTCCACCCAGCTTTTCCCGGGCTGGCCCATCAGAGCTTCAGGATGGAGGCTGAACTGTGTCCTCCAAGTTCATGACCTCCTGTTATCGCAGAGTGTTAACTCAGTATTTGGAGTATTTAAAGAGATGATTAAGGTGAAGTGAGATCAGATGAGATTGGGACAATGACAGACAGAGGGATGACCATGGGATGACAGAGGGATGACCAAGTGTAGACGGAAGAAGATGCCACAGATACCATCTGTAAGCTAATGAAATGCCATTTCCTGGAGGCCCAGCTGGGGTCCCTGGGGGGAAATTAATCATGTTCATATCACTTCCGGGATAGAGAGGACAGATGTTCCTACTGGGAGAGACACCACTTTATATTCCCTACTCATAATGTGTCCATGAATTACCAGCTTTGACCTGCCGATGAACCTGAGTGTCCCTCCAGCACTGCTGACTGGGAGCCACTGTCTGGGGGTGGGGAAGGGGAAGGGGCAGCACAAATGAAATGTGCTGGTATTGCCAGGCCCCAGGTTCTCAAAGAAGCCACCTGAGAGAAGGGGGTGGAGGGTTTACTGTATTTGCAAAGAAAACAGAAACCATGCTGCCATTTCTCGACTGCGACTTTCTCAGGATGGCCATATTGGCATTTGAGCATTGACACATGTCTGATAAGCGAAGAGGCCTCACCAACATAGTCAAGTAAGGTCAGAGAAGACGTGTTGAGGTCAGCTGCACAACTGCTGCCCAAGTCCACAGGCCCTCCTCCTCCCTGTGGGTGTCCTGCCATGGAAAAGGGACTTTGCAGGTGTGACCAAATGCTAATGGGTGAGTGAGTTCCTGGGTCAGCTAACTACCGTCAAAGGTGTTTTTCTAAGATGGAGGCAGACAGAGAAGGAGGGGAGTAAAGTATTGCCGCCTCAAGCCAAGGAAAGACAGCAGCCACCAGCAGCTGAGAGAACAAGAACCGAATTCTACACAGTCTCTACTGAGAGACGTGCTTCTAACATGTGGATTTCAGCCAACAGACTTTGGACAGGCCTCTGGTACTTAAGACAATATGTTTGTGTGGGTGTTAAAAAAAAAAAAGATTATAAGCTGGGTAGGGGTGACTCTTGCCTATAATCTCATCACTTGAGGGCCTGCGACAGGAGGATTGCCATGAGTTCAAGGCTAGCATGGGCTACCTAGTGAGTTTCAGACCAGCCTGGCCTTCAGAGTAAGACCCGGGCTCTTTTTTTTTTTTAACTAACATACTTTCCTCCTGCAACATGATGGGTTTTACAATGGCGATTTCACTCAGGTGCATCGTGTGCCGTGCGTGCGTGCCCTCCCTGTCTGTCTTCCCGCTAGGCCGTGGGTGCCCTCCCTGTCTTCCCGCTAGGCCCACATGGGAGAGAAGATATAACTTACTTGTCTTTCGGTTTCACTCACTATGATGTTGTCCAGTCCCCTTCTCTTTTCCTGAATGTTTTCTTTTGAAACAAACTCCATTGAAATAGACACTCCATTTTCTCTTCCCCACTTGCCTGTTGGTGGGGACGTCACTGTTTTCATAACTCAGCTGTCATGAAGACTGTGGCAGTAAGTAGCTTCCTCTGTGGCTGACTAGATTCCACCAGGCTTCCCAGCGTCCAT
Organism: Peromyscus attwateri; assembly: GCA_902168425.1. Classification (NCBI taxonomy): domain Eukaryota; kingdom Metazoa; phylum Chordata; class Mammalia; order Rodentia; family Cricetidae; genus Peromyscus; species Peromyscus attwateri. Next base: position 5,298 of record CABHPP010114681.1, on the reverse strand, counting down.
CTCTCCCTACCCACCCCGCACCAGAGTTGTGACTACTCAGATATTCTGATGACCACCGTACTCACTTTTTATATTTTCTGTCTGTTTTAGGAGCTTTTAAAATATTACACGGCTTACCCTCTACTTCCATATTGTAATTATTCTCTCTCAGTTTCTTTCCACCTTTTATTTTGAGATAGAGTCTCAGCAAGTAGCCCAGGATAGCCTTGAGTTCTCCACAACTCAAGTTGGCCTCAAATCTGTAGCCTCTTGTCTGAGCTTCCTAAGTAGCTGGGATCATAAATATGTGCCACTCTGGATGTGGTGAGACACTCTTTTAATCCCATCACTCAGGAAGCAGAGGCAGATGGATCTCTGTGAGTTAGAAGCCAGTCTGGTCTATATAGCCAGTTCTAGGGCAGCCAGAGCTACACAGTAAGAACCTGCTAAAAACAAAACAAAACAAAACAAACAAACAACAAACAAGACAAAACAAAACAACAAAATCCCTGTGGCTTCAGGCCCCATATGATAGTTTATCTTAATTGCTATCTGGAATCAACTGAGAGGCGTGACCCTGGGCTTCCAGGAAAGATTACCTTGGGGAGGCAGGAGATCCTTCCACAGAGTGGACAGCATCTTCTGGCAGTGGTCCAGATCTGAAGAGGTCGGGAAAGCAATGGGGCTTGCTTATTGACCTTTGCTTCTTGCAATTGAGGCCATCTATCCTATTATTGATGCCTCCATCAGCTTCTTTGGCTTTCCAAAGTGGACTGAAGAGCAGTGACTCTCTGGAATCCTCCAGGCCTTTACTGGTACTACTGAAGCATCCAGCCTTGTGACTGAGTATCTTACTGGGCTCTCAGCCTCTCCAGCATGTAGATAGCCATTGTTGGACTACCCAGTCCACATCATGTAGGCCACCTAATAAATCCTCAGAGCGCTCTTAGGGAAGGCATGTACACCTGAGTGACAAGTCTGACCACCCTGAGGCTACCAGGTAACGTGGGTTCTGATCACAGCCTTTCCAAGCCATAAGTGTAGGCACCTGGGTCCTGTGAACCAGCCAAACTCCAGAGGCCACTTTTTGTCCCCAGTAGGACAGGAGAATTTCCTAGAATGGACTTGGGATTCCCAGAGTATCCATAGCATAGCAAGCCACTCAGGTCTACAGAGAGATGCTCAGGTATTGTCATGGCTGACTTGATCCCAAACGTTGGCATTAAGTATGAAGTCCAGTAAAGGACATGGGAGAGAGCTGTGTAGCAACCCTCATATTCTTCAGTTGTATATCCAGGGGTGGCACTGCTCTGGTAGATCTGTCGTTAGCTTCTTCCACAGTGGCCGAGCCAGCACTGTGCTCTGTTCCTCCCAGCAATGTGTAAGCATTTCTCGCCCCTACGTTCTTACTAGAGTTTGCTGTTTGTTTTCCAGATGATAGCCATACTGATTGGGGTGCAATGAAACCTCACATAATTTTGACTTGCATTTTCCTAATGGATGCAGGAATAAAATGAACATCTTTTTATATATCCATTGGCCCATTTTATTACTTCTGAGAACTGTCCAATTCATTTACCCATTTATCGATTAGGTGATTTATGGGCTTGTTTTTGGTGTTTTAATTTTTTAGTTCTTTATAGATTCTAGATATTAAACTCCAGTCAGATGTATCACTGGTAAAGAAGGACCCCCTCTTGTTCTGTAGGATCTCTCCACTCTGCCGATTGCTTCTTTCGTAGACGTTTAATCTCATGCAATCCCACCGGCCAACTCTTGCTCTCCTCTCCTGGGCTATGGGATGGCAAGACACATTGTGAGTAGATGTCCTGATCCTGCCCATCAGGCCTATGTTTGCTTGGTGCTTTTGTTCATGGTTCCTTTATGGATCTCACTCTCCTTTTGTATCTCAATGTGCCATTCTCATGGGATGCAGGTGACGTGTGAAGATTCACAGGTAAATATTCCATTTATTAGGAGGCAGCAAGTAACAATCCTTCTCAGGACTCCATAATTAGGCAGGATGAGACGGCTAATTCTGTGATCACCAGTGGCTTTAGAAACCATCCCAGCCAGATATGAGATGCTTTACAACTCACTAATGACTCGCAAAAGTAAGGGCTTGGAAAGTCAATGAGTTGGTGAATGTGGTCATTTGCTCATTGTGAAGTCAACTGCTTAGCTCGGCACACTTCTCCAAGCACGCTGGGCATCATAGAGCCAACCACTCGGCCCAGAACCCAGCTGAGATGATAGCTCATTTATTCTTGCTATCAAAGTCACCATCAGAAAAAAAAAAAAACAGATGAAAATTACCATGAATTTAGAGATGATTTGATCTCTTTGTGCTCCAGTCTTCTGTCTCATGTAGGGTCCCAAAGTATTCCGAAGAAATGAAACGTGTGCTGTCATGTGACCTTTCTTCAAGGCGATATTGTTCCATTTGTCATTTTTTCCTCCTGAAGAGTCTTATGACATGGGGGGAAATTGTGATTTTCTAGCGTGACTAGATCAGTACGAGAGGACCGTCTGGGTCTGGTACAGTAGAGCAGTCAGCCCTGGGGCCGGAGTTCACAGCCCCCGTCTGTACTTCTGCTTCTATTACTAACAAGGATGGGCAGATGTGACACTACCAGTTTCAGCTTCTGCATCAGGAAGGGACACTTCAGGGTGTCCTGGGATGGATACAGACTACGGCTTCCTAGATAGGCCTTTTTGAGTGGAGGTGCTGTTCCAGGCTCCTCCTCTGTGGCTGCTGCTCTTTGCCAGCTTCTGTCTTGTTTGTATTTGGTGCCCTGGGCTGCGGTTTGGGTATGCTGGGAACTTGGTGCCCAACACAACAGCATTGAGTTTTCATTCACAGACTTTTCATACTATGTGAGTTCACACTGGGTATGTCTTAGGATTTGGGGGGGTAGACTGAGGCATGGCAGACAACCCCCTGAATGCTCATATCTGACAAGCTGACAAAACTCTGCATGACTCAGTAACACCTTCTACAACACAAAGGCAACTCCATTGGTTTATAGGACCTTCATAGAAAACCTGGAACGTGAGTCCCACAGATGCCGGCGTCTGTCCCAGCATGCCCCACTGCAGGGCAGCAGCACAGTTAGAGTAGCTGAGGAGGGGACAGGCACAGTGAGACAAAGGAGCTACTTCATGTTTCATACAGTTGAATAAATTGGACAGACTATCCATCTTAGATGTGTTTTCAGGTTGGTAGATGTAAGGGTTGCCAGAACTCAGGCTGTGTTCTGGTGAGATGAATGTAACCCAAACTACTGGTAACCAAGAGATTTTAGTACTCTATAAAAGTTGCATTGAAATTTGATATTTAAAGTAAACTAGCCTTTCCTTTTGCAGTTAATAAATACAGTTCAGACTCTCCTCCATTCTGGCTGCCTGAAATCAGCACAGCCTTGTGCATCTTGCCCCCTGCTGGCAGCGTTCACTCCCCTCAAGGAACTGATCTGGAAGAGTGATTGGAAAGTGACTTTAAATACTTTTTTCCCCTCCAGTGATTGTATTCATAAGTAAATCATTTCATGTGATTAACTTTCTTTCTCTTCCTGGGGGTGGGGAGTGGGAGTGAGAGTGGGGGTGTATAGTAGGCTACAGGAGCAGACTGTGAGGTATGACTAAGGTGTCTGCCAGGCCAGGCTGACTGGGCCCTGCTGGGCTCCTGCTGTGGAGGTTCAGTTCGAGGTCTCCATCTCAGATCCATTCCTGAAGTTCTTACATAGCTCACATCTAGCTGTGGCTGCCGTATGAATTTCCCATGGGATAAAGTTTCCAGAACAGCTCTGAGAAGCATTCCTGAGCTGAAGAGGAGACTGTACTGAATCTGCACCCATTCCACTATATTTAAAGGAATGAGTAGGTCTGGAGATTTTATGTTTTAAAAACTTCCCATTTTCCCAAAGAACAACGTAGGAGGGTGAAGAGAGCCCAAGTGTTTGAGACCAGCCTGGGCAACATAGTGAGACCTTATTTTGTTTGTTTCTTATTTTGGGAGAAGGTCTCACTATGTAGCTAGCTCTGGCTGATCTGGAACTACGTGGACCAGGTTGGCCTTGAACTCACAGAGATCCACCTGTCTGTACCTCCCGAGTGCTAGGATCAAAGACAGGAGCCTCCACACCCAGTATCAAAACCAAAACAACACTCACAACAAAATTGTTTAAAAAGTTTTTATTTTATGTATGTATGTATGTATGTATGTATGTATGTATGTATGTATTTTGTTTTTTTTTCGACACAGGGTTTCCCTGTGTAGCTTTTGGAGCCTATCCTGGAACTCCCTCTGTAGCCCAGGCTGGCCTCGAACTCAAAGAGGTCCACCTGCCTCTGCCTCCTGAGTGCTGGGATTAAAGGTGTGCGCCACCACCACCCAGCTAAAAGAATCTTTCAACTAAAGCACTTTAAATAAAATATGACTGAGATAAAAATCCCATTACATGTCTTCTAGCGGCACCCAGCCCAGGAGAACGCTCAGAGGTTAGAACAGAAGACTCAGTGAGAGGTTGATTATGATCATGCCCCAAATTCAGAACAGCAAGGAGACGATTTGGGCAGAACTGACAGGTGCTAAAATCATGTAATATTAAAACAGAAGTGTGAGACTGGAGAGCTGACTCAGTGGTTTAGAGCACTTGTTGCTCTGGTAGAGGGCCTGAGTCTAATTCTCAGCACTCACATGGCAGCTCACAGCCACTCAAAACTCCAATTCCAGGGCATTCAACACCCTCTTCTGGCCTCTGTTGGTGCTAGGCATGGATGTGGTGCATAGATATACATGCAGGAAAAACACTAATGCACATAATAAATATAAAATAATAAACATAAAATAATTTTAGAAAATATAATGCTAAATGATCATCACACAGAATTATAATGATAATTAAGGATGCTGTTAGTGTTGAACTATGTGTATATGAAAAGTATAAATTAAAATCTCACAAACTTTATTTGTATTATCTGTACTTTCATTAACACTAAGCTATGAAACAATTATTAAAATATACAAGTTCTATTTTGTTAAGGTAAAAATTATGAATTGCTTTTTAACACCATAAGTAGAAATTTAAATTCCAATAAAAGAATATTACATTATTACTAACATGTTAGCATGTGATAAACTATTATATTTAAGTAACATGTTGATGGGGCTGGAAAGATGGATCAGTACTGGCTGCTCTTGCAGAGGACTCAGGCTCTGTTCTCAGCACTCACATGGTGACTTGCAACTACCTCTAATTTCAGCTCCAGGAGATCTGGTGATGTGGCCTTCAAGAGCGTCTGCATGTACATGCTGTA
>CABHPP010114679.1:20523-38460 GCA_902168425.1 Peromyscus attwateri | reverse complement strand
TCTCGCTTCCTTCCCACCCCCTAAGTTCTAAGTTCTGTATATGAGAAAAATCTTATGAGACTCCTCTAAGTGTGGCTTATTTTGTTTAGCATGATGTTCTCTAGTTCCATCCAGTTCTCTGCAAATGACTTAATTTCCTTCCTTTGGCTGATGATACCCCATTGTGTATGTATTCCACATTTTCATAAAAATTACTTATTAATTTTGTGTGTGTACACATGCACGTGTGCACGTGCGAGTATGTGTGTGTGCGTGTACGTGAATACTTGGTCTAGATCTCTGTGCCTTACAAATGCTGTACAAGCACCATATCACTGAATTATATCCATAGTCCTTATTATTTGTTTATTTTTTGTATTGAGGTAGGGGTCTGTCTTTGTTGCTCAGTATGGTCTCAAAACACTGGCCTCAAGTAACCCTCTCCAGTCACCCTTATGAGTAGTTGAATTTACAGATAGCATATCACCACACCTGGTCATAAGTTGGTTTGGGTAAATGTGTGTATTCATGGAGTAACCCCGTGAGTAAGTTGTAAAATATTCCTTCCTCTACCAAGTTCCTCTGAGTACCTTCTCAGTTAATTCCACGCCTGAGTTTGAGTTCTCAGCACCATTAATTACACCTGTATATTCATGGCTGCATTGAAATGGCATTTAAACAGTGCTCCTTCATATTTGACTTGTTTTGCATAACATGGTCTTTTGGAAATATCACTTTCAGAAAAGACTAGAATTTTGCTGATGTTGCTCAGGATGGTAAGGAAAGAACAGACTCATTTGATCCCAGGGGTGTGCCACTGAGTCCAGCAAGATTCATCTATTTTATTTTGCAAGACCTTTAGCCCATTAACTGCAGACAAGCATCAAAGTCCTAGAGAGACTATGGAGGCAAGAACATACCTCAATATAAAAAAGGCCCTATACAACAGGCCAGCAGCCAACATCATGCCATGTGAAGGAAAAACCTGAAGCATTCCTACTAAAACCAAGGCAAGAAAAAAATGTCCACTCTCTTGTAGTAGGAGGCTGTTTGAGCCATGCCCTGGAGCACTGCCCCTAGTGAGGTAGCAGGTAGCTATTACACCTGCCTATGACCTTGAGGTACATGCCACTGGGGGATCCTAAAGACCTGGGATGCATGTACCCATGGTCTCTAGGCTTTGTGACTTCCTGGTTTTGGATACTGGGTCAGACCAGGGCAGAACTCGCCAAAGAACTGCATTGGAATGTGGCTTACCTCTTCAGGATTCTGTGACCAATTCCTTTATTCTGGTTGTGAGTTAACCCCCAAATAAATTCCTTTGATCATTAAATAGACTCTGTGGATTAATCCCATTACTCTCTCCACTCCCGTTCACTGTAATACTTGAAGACTTAGAGCAATAAGACAACAGATGGTTATACAAGGGATACAAATAGGAAAGGAAGAGGTCAAAGTGGCCTCATTTGTAGATGTTATATACCTTAAAGACCACAGAAAACTCTGACAGCTTACAAACATGCTCAGCAAAATAGTAGGTTACAAAATTAACACCAAAATCAGTAGCCTTCCTGTATACCCAGAATGTACACACAGAGAATGAAATAAGGAAACAATACCATTCACAATAGCCTCAAAAACTATCTTGGGATGAACCTAACCAAAGAAGTGAAAGACCTCTATAACTTCAGAACACTGAAGGGAGAAATGGACAAAGACACCAGAAGATGGAAACACCTACTCTATCGGGTCCCCGTTCATCTCATCACGTGCAATTCATCCAACTGAGCAGCAGCATCTCCCACCCTAAGGTCCAGCATGAGGAAAAGAATGACAGAGCTCTTCAAAGGTGTTGGTGCCCTTCTCACCATTTTGGATCTTGTAGAATTAGTAAAAGGCATGGCTTCTGGGCCTTCCAGTTGTGAAGGATTGCAGGGCGTTTACCCACCAACCCCATAGTTCCCCAGAGTTTTCTTGAGTGCAAGCAGCAGGAAATATTAGATAGAAGGATTTAGAGTGTGGAGATAAACAGATAGAAAATAATGGATAGCCTCAAGAGGGCCTGGAACCTTTTCCAACAGGCCCTGACTGTCTCTGCCCCAGGGTATTTATAGAAATGCCAAGGGGTGGAGCAAAAGACCTCCCCCCAGCACAGCCAAGTGCAGACCATTTCAGACACCTGCACTCTGGCCCGTGGTCTAATCATCCTCTCTATGCAGACCTGCTGAGTAAAGCCACTAGGAACCTGAAAATGGACTCCCACAGGTTCCCCTTTTTAATATATAAAAAAACCTCGTTATTAATAACTTACAGCAGTCTCCATAGCTGTTACACCTCCCAGTATGAGAGTAGAGAATGATAAAGATGGCATTTCTTTTTTTGGATTGGGCCCAAAGTGCCTATAGCAGTCTTAGCTGCATCAAGCCCTTTCTAAACCAAAAGCTCTTAATGCAATTGTAAACTTAAAAGAATCCCTTAGTTTCATCATTATCAGTAACAGGTTAACATAGATATTGCTATACATATTCTCTCAATCTTACATCTTAAAGCAAACTCTTAACACAAACAATTGAATTAACATAAATGGTGCTACATATAGTTAATTTTCTCAGTCTTACAACTTTAAGTCTTAATAGAACCATTTGAATTTTCTTGCTAACAAAACATAGGAGAAACTTCTGATGTAATCATATCAAACTTAAATATTTCCTTAACTTCAAACCAGGGTGTTAATAACAATAGGTTAACATACTAATTTCTGCAAACATACATTCAACCTTAATTCACTCATAACTCCTCCTTTTCTTTATATTTTTTTAAACAATCTCAAACCTAGTTAGAAGAAAACCCAAAGTTTCACAATTCCTACAAGCCCATATTTAAAAGCAATATTCTCAATCTAACCATTAACACTTTGAAAACTTTTAGCAAAACATCCAAAAGCAGTTTCTTAATAAAATTCTTTACACTTTAAAGTAATCTCTTAGTATACCCATTTGCATTTCTTACTAACAAAACATAACATTAATCCACCTAAATAACAAGAAACTATTTTTTAAATTGAATAGGCTAAGGAATATTACTTCTCCCTTTTCTTTATAATTTTTTAAACAAAATCTCAAGCCTAGTTAGAAAACCCAAACTTTTCCATTTAAACCGTTTCGTTTGTAACACAAAACCAGTTCCATAAGTAATTCCATTTTTACATAAACAGTTCCATTTTTAACACAAAACAATTCATGAATCACCAGCATATATGCATACACAAAACTGCATCTTGAGTCTAGGTAGAAACAATAAATTTCTTCATTTAAATAGTTCCATTTTTAACACAAATAATTCCAGAAAACAGTTCCTAGGTCATCACCATAAGTAAATTCAAAATTGTCCCATTGCAATGAAATCACTATTGTTCATTTCATTTCTTAAGTCTCAAATTCCAATAATAAATTCTGATACCAGCCTTCCAAATATGAAGAAATCCATAACAAAGACCTTTTTGTAGTTTTATCTCATTTTTTAAAGTTCAAAAAGTTCAAGAAAAGTAAATTCTGGAATCAGACTTTCACTTCCAAATATGAAGAGATGTTTTACAACCAAAACTTTTTGCAGTTAACAATTTTAGTTCAAACAAGCATCTGCATAACTTTCATTCTCAAGCTGGAGACATTTTTAGTTATAGCAACATTTTTAACTGCACCATTTTTGTTGTTAGCTCAGGTTTTTCTGTGTTGCGTTGATTTTCCATGGATCTCCACTGTGGATGCCTTGTGCTGGTTCTGGTGTCCATCATTCTTAGCTTCTTGGCAGCTTCTGGAGCTTTTGAAAACTGCTCAGACTGCCTGCTTTGCAGTCTACTAGGACATTAACTTCTGTATCTCAGGTTCTTTCACCATATACATTAAGCATAGAACCACACTCAATATTTATACTTTTTCACAAACTCACATATAACATATGCTTAAGCATAAATTCACATTCAACATTTACACTTTTTTTTTTACAAATTCACATATAACATATTAACATCTACTTATTTATACTTCTTAAGGAAACTACAGAACTACTTTAGCAAATATATTTCATATTTACTTCTTAATTTCATTCCATAGTCTTAAACTTACATTTACAACTAGCATCTTTACTTCTTACAAGCTTATTACTACATGTCTTAGGACTATGTTAGATACTTCTTGCAAGCTTACATTCTTAAAGAAATTTTTATAAATCTATTTTACAAACTTATATAGGGCTACAATTAGCATATATCTAACTTAACAAACACCTAAAGATTTCTTAACACTTTGAAGATATTCAACATTTTCTAACAAGACAGAATAATTTTCTACTTCTTACTCTTAATTATTATCACTATCTCTATTAGAAAGATTCTCTTAACTAGTCAGGAAGTATGCCAATTATTTCTAAAGTTCAAATCTTATAGACAGCTTTGATTTCTAAAAGTTCTTGATTGAAACAAGAGTACAATTCTTTAATGGCTCTCTCTTAACTCTGGGATTTAATGAATTCTGTTGCTATACATTTCAGATGTTTTGTAACAACTCTATTAAGAGCTACGTCAGTTAACAGCAAATCCAAAAAGAAAGAAAAGAGATGAAAATCTTTGTAAGGAATATTCTGTTTCTGAATTGTTTAGCTGGCAATTCAGTCAATTTCCCAACAGGAGAGGATAGTTGTCTAAATTGGAGTGAGATTCCAGACCTACAACTTTCAACAGGTCTGAAAACATTGCTGAAACTTAGTTTCCTTAAGGACCCAGCAGTGGAAGCCAAGGCCGCTTTAGGAAAGGTAGAACAAGAACTCCAAGTGCAACAAATAGATTATACCAAATCCTTATTATTGCTAATTCTTCCCTCTAAATTTTCACCTATGGGAGTATTTTGGCAAACAGGGCCCATATTTTGGGTGCATTTATCTGCATCCCCATCTAAAACTTTGAATGCATATTATGAATTAGTAATTCAACTCCTATGGAAAACTAAATATATGGGGCAATCCTTGTTTGGAAAGTCTCCTGAGTGCATTATACTCCCTTATACACAAGAAATGTTAACTTATTTGCAAAGAGAACATGAAGCTTGGTGCCTTTTCTTGTGTACTTTCACAGGATATATAGATAATCATTATCCAAAACATAAACTTATAGAAAGCTTTAAAGTGTGTAGCTTTATTTTTCCCCATATTGTAAAAAAGGAACCTATTAAGGGTGCTCGTTTAATTTTTACTGCTGCATCTAAAGGAGGTTTTGCTGTGGCCATCAGTGGGGATGAGGTAACATGGGTGGCAGTGTCCTCCATGTCTGCACAACAAGGTGAGATCACAGCTTTACAATTGGCTTTGCAAGTTTACTCTTTAGAACCTATAAATGTCTATAATGATAGTTGCTATGTGGCCAAAATGATGCATAGTATTGAAACCACTCCATACATTGGAAAACAATCCGCAGTACATTCTCAATTACAGACCATTCAAAGGTTAATTTGGGCTAGAAAACATCCTCTGTTTGTGGGCCATATTCGAGGGCAATCTGGTCTTCCAAGGGCGTTTACAGAAGGCAATGCCACTGCAGATGTAGCTACTCATTTCACTTGTGTAGTCACCACCTTTGATCAGGCATTTCAATTACATCAGCAATTCCATCTCAATGAGCAAACTTTACAGCATCGTACTGGCTGTACTCACACTGAGGCCTTAAAAATTGTATCTACTTGTGCCACTTGTGCTCCTTTTATTCATGTACCATCATTAGGTGTTAATCCTTGTGGCCTACGTCCCAACGATATCTGGCAAATGGATGTCACGCATATTTCAAGTTTTGGAACTTTATCATATGTACATGTGTCTGTGGACACATATTCTCATTATATAGTAGCCACCCTTCACAAGGGGGAGCGTGCACAAGATGTAATTAAACATCTTTTGGCTGCTTTCTCTTATATGGGAGTTCCACAGTGTATTAAAACAGATAATGGGCCAGCTTATGCCAGCCAAAGTTTTCAGAAATTTTGTTCACAATGGAATATAATTCATAAAACTGGCATTCCCTATAACCCTCAAGGACAAGGGATAATTGAATGAGCACATAAACATTTAAAGACTTATTTGCAAAAAAATAAAAGAAGGTGAGATGTACAAGGATGTACAGGGACCACAAATACTCCTTTCCATTACTTTATTTATTTTAATTTTTTTGCTTGTGGATGTTCATGGGCGTACTGCTCAACGGCATTTTTCGGGCTCCTCTCCCTCTGAGGTTCTGGTCACGTGGAAGGATCTTTCCACAGGCACATGGCAGTCCCTGGCACCGCTATTGGCTAGGGTGAGGGGGGCAGTTTGTGTATACCCTCCAGGTGCTGAGACACCAATCTGGATACCAGAACGGTGTGTTCGGCCTGTGGAACAGACACAGAAATCTCAACATGAAGAACCTCATGATTCCGATGGTGCTGATGGTCCTTAGCCCTTGGGTCTACACAGAGCCTTCATGGAGCCTGGTTAAGAATCCTCCAGTTTTGTTGCCAGTAAGTATTGAAAGCTCTGTGTTTCCTGCTGTCTTTGCCTCTAATTGGACTATTGGAACTGCAGCTAGTAATGTTAAACATGATGTGCGTAGCATGAATTTACATAATTCCCTATGCTTTGCTGGAAACGTTACTGCAGGATTCAACAATACCAATTTTTTTCTTTATTCTCTGGAATGGCTCAGGTGTGGGGGGGGGAGGAGTTAAACTGTTCAGCTTTGAATTGCAGCCTAAGTAATTGCTGGAGTCCTAATGTCACACATGCTGTGGTGGTGAGAATTCCTGCCTTTGTCATGATGCCTCTGGAACAGAATGCAGCAGAATTTCCCTTGCAACTCCATCGCAGCAGACGGGACCTTGGCATAACTGCTGCTGTAATTGCTGCCATTGCAACTTTGGCTGTTGCAGCCACTGCAGCTGGATTGGCTATTTCCCAGGGAGTGCAACAGGTTACTACTATTAATGCCCTGTCGGAAAGAGTGGTTGGTGCTTTGGACATCCAACAGACTTTAAATGGACAATTAGACAACATATGTTATGTGCCTATGGGTTTTCTGAAATATGTGTAACCCCTGACATTGTTGTGAATGCATCTGCTAAGGTTAAAGAATTGAATGATTACTTAAGAGGGCCATGAAATGCAACTTTTGTAAATTTTACTTTGCAATTAGTTCATGACATTGTTCGTATTAATGAAACTAGACTCACTCCTATTGATAAAAAATGTTTGGTGGCAAGCTATGTCAAAAATTGCTGGATGGGTTACTAAGTGGTCAGGGTCCGTTTCCCTACTTATCCTGTGTATATTGGGTCTTGGGCTCGAATTCTTCATGGTGTACCAATGGCGTCTCCAGTTTAGTCGAGGCCAATGGGCAACCAAGCAAGCTTTATTAGCTATGCAGCCCCCTGAATCTGCTCAGGTGTGGTTACATATGTTGGAAAGATAGTACCCAAAGATGGGCAACTCCTGTGCCATGCTGACAACCTAAGACAGGGGATAGAAAGGCCTCCCCAAGGACGGGTAAGTCAGACAGGGTGCTACAGGCGACCTAAGACAGGGGCTATCTGTGTTCTTTAAAAAAGAAAACAAGAGGACATTTTGGCAGCAGACGCTGAACAGGCCTTGTGCATAGCCTGTTTGCTTGCCCTAAGGTGCCCTTTTGTTCTTCCTCTTTTCCTGTGGTCAGTAAGTCACAGGATGTTTATGATATAGCTATTGCTGGAACATTGTTTCAAGAATCAGCTCTCTGCTGATTCGCTTGCGGTTTTCCTGTTTGGTCGAGCTGCTGGGATGCGGATGGGAACCTGAGGAAGGTACCCCGACCCCATGGAGAGTAGGAAGTAGCAGGGTATATAAGGCTGATGGATAGTCAATAAAGGAGCTCTTTTGGATGAAGAATCACAGTGTGTCCTGAGTGCTGCTTAACCTCGATGTCCCTCGCTACTTCTCAGTCCCCGGCTGTGCAGGTTGCAGCAAGTCATAACAAACAGATTGTCACAGCTGTGCATTTCAGGGTGGGAGGGTCACTGAGACAAGGTTCCTGGGAACTTATTTTCCAGGGACTGGAGTCAGAGACAAACGACTACTGGGTAACAAGATGGATGCCTAGCATAAAATGGAGTTTCTTTAGCCACCACATCACTAAACGTTCAAACCCTAACATGGGAGCACAATGCAAGGAGGAATTGGGCAATGTCCAAGCTGTCAGTCTTGTGTGTGAGGTGGAATTGATCCCACCCAGCGTCCAGAGGTCACAGATAGTCATTCTTGGTGGTGTACATGGAACTGCACAGGTATCTGGATGACATTCTGGAGCAGTACGCATTACAGAATATTGTTTCTCTCCCGTTGTGTGCTGGTCCTGCATTAATTGAATGAGTGGTTTTTACTAATGTGCAATTTCTTGTCTGATGCCTAGAATTTTCCCTTTGTACCAGTAAAAAGCATACACATCTCTCTCTGACTGTGGACAAATAGAAGCATGTTCTTCCCTTAGGCAACATGATGTGGCATTGATTAGTAAGGAGCAGGGCAGCAGTGGGAGAGGTCTGCTAACAGTGAAACTATCAGTGAAAAAAGAGAAACCCATTGTGGCAGTTTGAGTATAGTTGGTCCCCATAATCTCATAGGGAATGGCAGTATTAGGAGGAGTGGCTTTGTTGGAGGAAGTTATTCACTATGGAGGCAAGCTTTGGGGGGGGTCTCATATGTGCTCAAACTATGCCCAGAACTTCCTGTTGCCTGCAAGCGAAGATGTAGGACACTCAGCTACTTCTCCAGCACCATGTAGCCTGCACTTAACTTGTCCCACCATGATGATAATGGACTAAACCCCTGAAAGTGAAAGCCACCCCACTAAGTGCTTTTCCTTGATAAGAGTTGCCATGGTCATGGTGTCTCTTCACAGCAACAGAAACCCCAAGACAGCCATCAACATCAGGGCCTTTATATTTGTTATAAAGATGGACTGCAGGTTCTAAGAAGGTACGTTCATTACTCAGCTTTGGGGTGTGTGTGTGTGTGTGTGTGTGTGTGTGTGTGTGTGTGTGTGTATGCATTTGCATGCTAATGGGTTGAAATTTAAGGCATGGCCTCTATCCCCTCAGTGCCTTGGGCCTTCTAATTTGTTCTGAATGGAACTCGCTCCTTAGATGTCCATATAGTTCACCCCTCACTATCTTCAGATCCCTACTCACACTCAGAAGGTTTTGGGTGTATGTAAGTTGTGGGATACCTTCCCTGACCTAGACCCTAGGTCTTCACTTTTGAACTTTCCCTGATGTTCCCACCATGGCTTTTCTCAACCTCTGACCTCCTCCTCTAGATGTCCTTCCTGTCTTGTCTTCCTGTCTCCTGGAACTCTGGCTTTGTGAGGAGAGGACTAGTCTGATCTTCACTGAAGCATCTGCCTGGACCAGGTTCATACACCTGTGGGTGAATGAACGAGTGGTCCAGAGCCTTGCTAGTAGCCAAGGACAATGTTTAATGCCCCAGGGTTGTTTTATGTGGAGAGTTACCCAGACCCAGCGGTGAACTGTGTCTTCAGACTACAGAGGCCAATGGTGATGAACTTAGAATGAAATCACTTATGCTTCTCCTCCTTGTATTGTTCAGTTCTTTGTTGTTGTTGTTTGTTTTGATTTTGTCAACTTGACACAAACTAGGTTCATTTGGGAACAGGAAATGTCAACTGAGAAAATGCCTCCATAAGATTGTCCTGTAGCCCAGTCTGTGGGGGCATCTTCTTGATTTACAGTTGATGTGGGAGGGCAGGAAAAGCTCACTGTGGGTGGTGCCACCCCAGGGCACGTGGTCCTGGATTGTATAAGTAGGCTGAGTAAGCCATGAGGAGCAAGCCAGTAAGCAGCACTCCCCTGTGGTCTCTGCTTCAGCTCCTGTCTCAGCATCCCTCAATAGACTGTGACTTGAGATACATGAGCCAAATAAACCCTTTGCTCCCCAAGATGCTTTAGGTTATGGTCTTTATCATAGCAAAAGAGAGCAAATAAGGACACTCTCTGCCCACACCAATTCCTGTTCAGGGAGAGCTTGTTGCTGAGCCTCTGTCCCTCTGTGTCATCACCTCCTTTGATGCCCCAACTAAAAGCCCTGTGTCCCCTCTCAGGCTCTTGTCCTCCCTAGGAGACCCAGCCAGTCTCTGTGCTTCCTTCTTCCCAACACTTCCAGGAAATGGTCCCCTCTCCTGCGAGTAGGAGCCCTGCTAAAGGACCACCAGGGGACACACCTGTGCTCGATGGGGTCATAAGGAACAGTAATTCTCTCTGTCTATGGAGAAGAGTGTCAACTCCAGCATGGCTCCCATGCGCTGCTGCTCTTGAGTCAGTCTTGTTGTCCTTCCTTGAAGCTGAGCTTCCTGGCAGGAGGCAGCACCTCCCAGGGTCACTTCAACTGAGGGCAAGGTCTGTGCCCCTGACTCTGCCCAAACTCTTCCCTCTCAATGTGGGCCTTCCATTCCTCTCCCCCTTTCTCTCTTTATGGTCCAGTCCTCTAGAACACTCTTTGAGTAGAAATGCAAATCAGGAATCCTTGGTCTGAGAGAAAAAAGGTCATCCAAGGACTGACCTCTGCCATGTCCTGTTCCTGTCCCTGTCAGCACCAGAGGGCGACCCTGTGCTTCCTAAACCCAATGGCTTATTTCCTCTTGTGACACAGAAACATACTGAACCCATCTGCCATTTGTTCTCACTGCTCTGGGAAGGTGGGATTTACTCCCAGCAGGAAGGTGACAGAGATGGCTGTGAGGGCTAGAAAGAAATCAGCTGAATGATGACTGGGGAGGGGACGGAACCACTGTCACTGGTGTCACCAATCAAGTGTCTGATCCAGGAATTAGAATTTTCATGTCCTGGGTGTGCAGGAAGGGCTGACCTGTGTGTCCTAAAGAGAGGATGTGGATTTCATCATTCTATGAATAGTCTCAGGGAGACTCGCTAACTTCCTGTGTGGGTTGAGCTGTGGCTGTAGCCTGCCCATGTCCTCTTGACCTTTCTGGGATGTCATGTGTCTAGGTAATTCCTCTGTGACCACCATGTCTTTCCCTCTGAGTGACACCAGGAGGGAAGGGACTGTCAGGAGGTAAAGTAGCATCCTCATAGACATGGGAAGAAGATGGAATGTTAGAGTAGGCTTGTGGGAGGAACATCTAGGTGTTTGGACTGGTTGGAATCAGGTGTCTCAGTTAGCTTTATATTGAGGAGAAAAGGGTTTCTTTTGTCTTAGATATACAGTCCTATGATGGGAAGTCATATCAGGAACTGAAACATAGGCCATCGAGGACTGTTACTTACTGGCGTGTTCCCAAGGCTTGCTCAACTTCTTCTTTTATCCAATTCAAGACCACCTGCTCAGGGATGGCATTCCTCACCGTGGGCTTAGCCCTTCTGCATTAATTTTAAATCAAGAAAATGTTCCATGGACTTATCTATAGGCTGTGGGGATTTCTGCAAATGCCATGGCCCACAGAGTAATGATCAATGTGAGGCAAGAAGGAAATCCTGTTCAACAGGACTCAGGAGCTTGTGATGGCTCAGACTTCAAGAGTCTGATTCCAGTCAGATTGTTTGAGACTGTTTACAGTACAAATTGGATAAAAAAATTTTCATGTGCACAAGGAGACATGATTACATAGAAACTCTTCTCAAAGCACATGTCAGTTCTTCCATGAAATTGGGTTCTGTAGATAGGCCACATGTGTTATCTTAAGGACTTGGGGAGTATCTGGTGTGGTCTCTGTCGTACAGAGAGCACAGAGGTCACCTAGGTTATTAACCATCTCCAGTCCTATATGTGAGTGCCTTCAGAAACCCTTGGCCATGTAGATAGCACAGAGGTCATCTAGATTGCTAACCACTTTCTGGTCCTACTTGTTGGAGGTTTTGGGAGCCAGATATGGCCTAGCCCTACAGATTATGCAGAGATCACCTGGGCTACAGGACATCTCCATTCCCAGCCTTCTGGGGAGAAAGCAGGTTATAACTACCCAGCAAGATTAACTTCCCTGGTTTTCCTAGTGCTTCTCAATTTTCTCAATTGAGGTTGACTCTTTCCAAATGACTCTGGCTTTTGTCAAGAAGACAAAAACATAACAAGCACACCAGGCTTTGAGATTATGTGTCTGAGGGAAATATTCTTCTGTGTGTCCCAATGTCTCCATCTGGCCTTCACTATGAGATCTCAGCTCATCTGTGAAGTGTTGCAAGGAGGCTCCAGATGCTGTGTGGGCCTTTATAGCTGTCTGCAAGTTGCCCAGGGAACCTTTGAATATCTGTCTAGCTTTCACTAGAAATTGGTATGGCAGTGGAGATGTCACTGTGATTTTAATATGTATTTCCACAATGGTTAATGATACTGAACATTTTATTTATGTGTTTTTATCCACTATTTGTTGATCTTCTTTGGAGGTATGTCTGTTTGAAACCTTTGCCCACATTTTTTTTGCTGTCTTTTTTACAAACTTTTATTCTTTTCTCATACATTACACCTCAAGCTCAGTTTCTCGTCCCTACGTACCTCCCCATCCTTCCCCATACCTCTCTTCTCCCACAGATCAACTCCTCCTTTGTTTCCCTTTTTAAAAAGAAAGGAGGGAGCTGGAAAGATGGCTCAGCAGCTAAGAGCACTGGCTAGTCTTCCAGAAGATCTAAGTTCAATTCCCAGGAACCACTGCAGTTCACAACATTCTGTAATGAGATCTGGCGCCCTCTTCTGGCCTGTGTAAGTAATAAATAATCTTTAAAAAAAATAGGAGGAGGAAGGAAAAAAGGAGCAGGCCTCCCAGGAACATTCAGTGAACATGACCTAACAAGATACAAAAGACTGGGCTCAAACCCTCATATCATGGAGGAAAAGTGCCCCAACCACAAGGGACAGAGTCAGACATCCCCTGTGTCCACTGTTGGGAGTCCCACAAGAACACCAAGCTGCACAACCGTAACATATGCAGAGGACCCAGCTCAGACCCACACATGGTCCACTTTTGTCTCTTTGGTCTCTTTAGAGCCAATGAGCCCTGCTTAGTAGTGGGCCCTGTTCTCATGGTGTCCTGGACCCCTCTGCCTCCTACATCTTTCCTCCCCCTCTGGCTCTGCCTAATGTTTGGCTGTGGGTCTCTGCATTTGGCCATTTTAAAACTAGATTTTGTTTTCTTTTTCTTGATGAGTTGTATTTTGCTTTGGTGTTCTTCTCTTTCTTCTATCCTCTAACCCTGAGACTAGTTGTTTTTGTCATATCCCCAAACTCCCATGTCCTGTTCATACTTTTGGTTAAATTCCTGACATTTCCTAATTTCCAATAATCCAATAATAAATTCCTGACATTTCCTAATAATCCAATTTCTCTACTTGGTCTTCCATCCCCAGCTCTCTATTTTCTACTTGACCCATTATGTTGGTGAGGCTTTCCAAGGAATTTTGTTTTGTTTCATTTCATTTTGTTTGGAGACAGGGTCTCACTATGTAGCTCTGGATGTCCTCGAACTTACTATGTAGACCAGGGTGGTCTCCAACTCACAGAGATCTATAGTGGTATTCTATTTGTACTGAAATGTGATTTTATTTGTATGTTAATAAATAAAGTTGCCTAGGGGTCAGAGCTATTAGCAAGCCATAGAGAAAGCCAGGGCGGTGGTGGTGCACGCCTTTAATCCCAGCACTTGGTAAGCAGAACTAGGTAGATCTCTGTGTGTTCAAGGATACAGCCAGCATTGGGGACACACGCCCTTAATCTCAATACCAACCATAGAAAACTTGGGAGGTCTGTACAGAGAGGCCGTGACGAGACAGCCACATAGTTGGGTTTACAACCAATGAGAAGGAAGAACAAGGACTCTTTATAAGACAACCACACAGGAAGAAACTCCCTTTTCGGAGAAGTCTCTTGGCGGGAGAGTCTAGCTGGCGGAAAGTTGGTAAGGCTCCTAGCTCTGACCTCTTGGGCTTTCACCTTTACATTGGCTCTGTGTTTCTTATTTAATAAGGCAGTTGGTTACATCTACAGAGATCCTCCTGCCTCTGCCTCCCAAGTTTTGGGATCAAAGGTGTGCAACAGCGTGCCTGACTCCACTGAGCTTTTTAAACAGTTTACTGAGTTTTTCATTTCCAGCATTATTTCTGTTTAGGTTTTCTTAAACTCTACTTTTATGTCTTGTATTGACTTTGTTATTTCACTGTTCTTTTTAGTCTTTGACTGTTTTGAGAGTTCTTCCAAGTCATTTTCAATATGGGCTGTTACTGTGGGGTTTTTATTTTTTATTTTTTATTTTTTGGTAGAGATGTGATATTTTGGTTGTGTTATTTTCAATTTCAATTGGGATTTGTCCATCTGGAGTTGATCATCCATTGAAGTTTTTTTTCTTTTTTGTTTAAGGCCATCTTATATTTGGCAGAGGTGTTTACAGTGTTCAGGAGGGAGCTAATTCACAGCCGATTAGGATGTTGGTTTTCTCTGTCTGGTATTGGAGCTACAGCCTCTATTCCAGAGTTTCTGGTTGTCAGTTGTAATCTAAGGTCTGCATCAGCTTGACTGAGAAAGTTGGAAGAAGTTTCTCTGGCAGTGTGAACTGGTCCTGGGTCTCAGGCTGGGTAGGAAAACTAGAGGAACCCAGTTAGACAGCTGCCAGGGCACTGGTGAGTCCCAAAGAATAAAGTCACATGGATCTCCCAGCCAGTGTGGTGGTTGGAGAGTTCCTCATGGAGAGCAGGCTGAGAACTGGTGAGTCTCAAAGGGAGAAAAGGGGCCAGGAGGAGGTAGCAGCTCCTAGCAAACAGCTGTGGGGCAGTTGAGCACAGCAAAGAGGAAGGGTCCTGGGAAGTGGAGGACAGGTCTTCTCCCTGAGTCTCCTCCATTGTGGGCAGGTTCTTCATATTGGTTTTTTTTTTTTTGTTTGTTTGTTTGTTTTTGTGTGTGTGTGTGTGTGTGTGTGTGTTTGTGTGTGTGTTTGACACAGGCTTTCTCAGTGAACTTGGAAGTAAGTGAGAATCACCTGACAGTTGTCATGTACGCTTTTGATTCACACTTCCCTGGTGGATAAGAACAGTGAATTTTTCATGTATTTACTCCCCATTTGCACTTCTTCTCAGGACTCTGCTCTGTACTTTTTTCTATTTCTTGATCCAACCATTTGAGACTCTCTTGCTATCTGATTCACTTTTTTGTGTGTGGGCAGGTTCAAGACAGGGTTTCTCTGTGTAGCTTTGTGCCTTTCCTGAAACTCACTCTGTAGCCCAGGCTGGCCTCGAACTCACAGAGGCATCCTGCCTCTGCCTCCCAAGTGCTGGGATTAAAAGCGTCCTCCACCACTGCCTGGCCTGATTCACTTTTTGAACTCTTTCTATAGACTACATGTTGATTCCTTGTCAGAAGTCTATCTGGCAACATTCCTGCCCATTCTGGCTGACTCTTCACTCTGTTGTTTCCTTTGCTGTGCAGAAACTGCTCAGTTTCATGCAATACCATCTCCCAGTTCTTTTTCTGCCTCTTTTTTTGTTGGTTTTTGTTGTTTTGTTTCTCTGTAGACCATGCTGGCCTGAATTCACAGAGATCCTCCAGCCTCTGCCTCCTCAGTGTTGGGATTAAAGGCATGTGCCACCACTGTCTGGCTTCATCTGCTAATTCTTGTGGTGATTTCTGAGGCAGTGGAATCCATTCCAGAAAGTCCTTGCTGCTGTAGGTTTTTGAAGTTTCTTCCTTCAGCAGTTTCCTAGTTTCAGGTTCACATGGATTTTTGTGTGAATGACAAATAGGGACCTAGTTTTGTTCTTCTATTTAGTTTCCCCATGAACATTGGTCAAAGAGGCTATCTTGACTCAGATGTATTTTTGGTTACAGATCAGCTTTAGCTGCTCAGTTTATCTCTATGTCATTTGTTTTGTTGGACTGTATTGAATGTCTGTGTCTTACAAGTAACTATACCATGTTGTTAGGTTTGCTGTTAGGGATATTTGACATGGAGCATGGTGATTCCTCCAGCATTCCTCTTTCTGCTCAGGGTTGCCTTGGGCATTGGGGACTCATTTGCTTCTGTGAGAATGTAGTATTTTCTATTACTCTTCACAGAAACATTTTTGGAATTTTGATCCCCATTTGGCACTGAGGTTTAGATCACCTTTGGTAATATAGATATTTTCACAGTATTAATTCTGCCAACCTGCGTACCTGGAACTTCTTTTTTATCTGGTGTTTTTATTTAGGTCCTTTCTTTGGTGTTATAAAGTTTTGAAATTTAATTTATTTTTAGTATATATATGTGTGTGTGTGTGTGTGTGTGTGTGTGTGTGTGTGTGTATGATGTATGCTTGTGTGCATGAGTGCACACACGTGTTTCTGCACACCATGGTGCACATGTGGAGGTCAGAGGATAATTTTGGAAGACAGCTCTCCTCTTTCAGCCCAGGTTGCCAGGCTTGGGTGGCAGGGCTTTGACTCTCCATGCCACCTCTCCAGCTTCACTTTTATGTTTTGAGTTAGAGTCTCCCACATTGTTGCTCAGGTTACTCTTATTTTTATTTATTAGTTCTTAATTATTTTTTAATATTTTTTTTATTTAGCTATTATATGTGGGATTGTTGCCCTGATTTTTTTTTTGTTTGTTTTTTTCGAGACAGGGTTTCTCTGTGTAGCTTTGCGCCTTTCCTGGAGTTCACTTGGTAGCCCAGGCTGGCCTTGAACTCACAGAGATCCACCTACCTCTGCCTCCCGAGTGCTGGGATTAAAGGCGTGCGCCACCAACGCCGGGCAATGCCCTGATTTTTTTAAAGTGTGTCCAATTATGTTTTTGTCTTTCAAGATTATTTTGAATGTTCTCTCTTTTTAAAACTATACTTCTGCAGTTCTTAATGGAGGCCATCTCTCCAAGGCCAGGAGCATTTTAGAGGCTATGCTATCTTTGGTCTTTTGGGCAGGGGTCCTGGGGTGTCCAGACTGCCTTCCACTAAGGAATCCAGGTCTGTGAAGCACCTATTCTCTGGGAAGGAGATGTGGGTTCCAGGCTGAGGGCAGCATGTGCCTTGGCAGTTTCACATATTGGTCTTTCTGCATCCCTGCCACAATTTCTCCCTGCAGCTGCACCTCTACAGACCTTGGGCTACGTGAAGAGGCGCTCTGGCAGATTTATGACCTCTGTTGAGCAGCAGGACTGGGCAGGGTGAGTACACTGGGACATGCTGGACCTGGAGCCCTGGCTCAGGAGACATCCTTCAGGAAGGTTGGCCTGTGTGGGTATCTTCTGCTGTGGACTGGAGGGAGCTGGTGGCCCTGGTGTTCCACATGCTCTCTCAGCTCTCCAGCTGAGAATTTGGCCCTGAGTTGGTGCTGTCCCTGCAGAAGGTTGAGGTAGACAAGGATGGCCATAGGCGAGTCTCACCTACCCCAGACAGATGTGGACAAAACTGGGTAGGAAATGAGTCAGTCTGTCTCTGTCTTGCCCATGGCAGTGGTATAGCTTACAGAAAAGCTGTAACAAAAGCCAGGAGTCATGTGTGTGGAGCTGGGCATCAGCCACTGCAGCTGGATACTGGACAGTTTTCTCCTCCCCAGAGCTCTGGGCACTAACAGTGTCACTCCCTCCATGTGGCAGTTCTCAGATACATAATGCCAAACAACTCTAAGGTGCAGACAGTCCCACAAGAATGACCATGCCAAAGTATTCACAGGGACAGTTTTGCTGAAGAACTGGCTTTCAGCAAGTCAGAGAAAAGAGTGAGGAGGTGTTTCTTTGGCGATAGTGCATTAACAGCCAGGACTTATTATGTGAGGTTGTCAAAGCTTAATTCTTCATTTCATTTTTCTCTTTCTGCTGCTTTTCTTCCTGTGTTATATTCTTCTTCCCTGCTGTTTCCTTCTTCATCCCTGTTGTTTCCTTCTTCTTCCCTGCTGTTTCCTTCTTCTTCCCTGCTGTTT
>CABHPP010114679.1:1819-20513 GCA_902168425.1 Peromyscus attwateri | reverse complement strand
CCCTGCTGTTTCCTTCTTCTTCCCTGCTGTTTCCTTCTTCTTCCCTGATGTTTCCTTCTTCTTTCCTGATGTTTTCCTTCTATGTTCCTTATTTTTCTCTTATCCCTTTTATACCCCATAAGATAAAATTTTCTACACAAGAAAAGATTACCTCACAATCACAAGTTATATGTTTTCCAAAAACAAATTAAAATCTTTACACATACAGAAATCACAGTATGATAACAAGTTACATGTTTTCCTTAAAGCTCACAAGCACTTTAACATATTTTGTTATGTTAATTTTCCCTCCATAACATCTTTACCCCAAAGCAATGACAATTTTATAATTGGTTAACAAAGTTTTAAGGAAGCCATGTATATTTCAGCCTGTTCCTTTTGTATTGGCAGGAAGCTGCTTGCGATTTCAGTGTAGCAGATACCTACAAACTTCATTCCTGTGTTCAGCTAACTGTCTATCTTTGTTTACATACAATAGGGGCATTTAATTTCCATTCACAACTTTGCTTTTTCAAGCTACATCCCAGGGCCTGTGATTAATTCTGTAAGCTACATGACTGAGGAACTCAGGCCTAACCTTGGGTGTAGAGACATAATTGCCTCGTTTAATCATCAGCCTGTTTTCCAACAGGCAGGATCCATGGGTCTATAAAGCATGAGACTTCCTTGTATTCAGGTTCCATCCTCTGCAAATCCCAAATCTAACCAAGGAGATGTTGACTTCTAGCCTACATTTGTCTTTTTGTTGTCTCTTATTGGATCAATTGGCAGAACAACCCAAACTATTTCCATAATCATCTTCACTACCTGTCTTAGTCACCTGTATCTTTCAGGCTGGCTCAGAAAGTTCATTCAAATCATTGATCAAACTAAGCATCATTGCTCTTATACAAAATCATCTTCATTATGATCTGAAAGTAAAATGCCCAGTGAGGAGTGGGATTTTCCCAAGAAACAATCACACTATTGTTGGAGAATATGATTTTAAGGTGCGTTACTTTTGTTTATGTTGCATTTGTTTAACTCTGTGAAGCTGTGTTACACTGACTTGTCTAAAACACCTGATGATATAATAAAGAGCTGAACAGCCAATAGCAAGGCAGGAGAAAGGATAGGTGGGGCTGGCAGGAGAGAAGATTAATAGAAGAAGAAAAAAGAGCAGCAGAGGAGAAAAAGGGGCAGAGGATGCTAGGGGACAGCCACCCGTCTACAGAGCCAACCATGGAGGGAGAGTGAAAGAAGGATTACAGAAGTAAGAAAAGGAAAAAGCCCAGGGGCTTTTAAAAGGTAGAAGTGATAATTGAAAGTTAAGAAAAGTTTGCTAGCAGCAAGCCAAGCCAAAGCTGGGCATTTATAATTAAGAATAAGCCTCTCTGTGTGATTTATTTGGGAGCTGGATGGCGGCCGGTCCACAGAAGAGCAAAAACAAACAACAAAATTATGATGTTCCTATGTGGCGTAGAGTAAAAGAAAATCCAACAACATACTAGATACAGTGGGATCCTTTCTCACAGTATTCACACCATGTCGCATACAGCAGAAACACTGCAGCAGCAAGCAGGAGGAAGCACAGAAGCAGCAAGGGGCATTCTGGAGACTATTCCACTCCCCAGGTGCCTTTGCTATTTGGCTAATTGAACTCCATAAGCTCTATTGCTGATGGCAGCTCCTCTGACATGACCACTGACAACATTTGAACCCCACTGTGACCCTTCCAGTCTCCTGTGGGTCCTCCCTTCACATCATGCTGCTTCTCCCCATTTCTTCCCATTACCTGACTGCTTTGATCCTTCTGGCAGGAAGCATCCACTGGAGCAGCAATTCTCAACCTGTGGGTCTCAACCCCTTTGAGAGGGGTTATGAACTACCCATTGACAGGGGTTGCATATCAGATATCCTGCATATCACATACTTACATTATGATTCACAACAGTAGCAAAATTATAGTTATTAAAATAATTCTATTGTTGGGGGGTCACCGCAGTATGAGGAACTGTATTAAAGGGTTGCGGCATTAGGAAGGTTGAGAACCACTGCTCTAGAGCGCAGACATGCTCCTTTTTGAGATCATGTGACCCTGTTACCCCTAAGACAAGTGGGGCTGCTTTTACAGCCCCAATCTCAGTTCACAGACAGGCCTGGAATTGAAATTCCTGGTACAGTCCCTGGCCCACAAGGGCCTCAAGTGGAAGGTGTGATGGCAGGACCTGGTGATAGGGAACCAAGGCAAGACCCAGATCACTTAGAGGGGCAATGGTCTAGGCACAATGGCTAGACACTCAGAACCCAGTTCTTCTGTCTGTAATTGTGAAGCTGTGCCCCCAAGGGCTCAGTCACTTCAGATCTATGTACATGGGTCTTGAAGGGGATGCTGTGGAACATTCTAGACAGTATCTTAAACAGCGCGAGCAAGGTCTTCCCAAGGACTTGAAGGAGCACCCTCACATGGAAGATCAGAAGGGTGTGACAGCCACAATAAGACAGATGCTATCTGGTCCTGAGGGAGCAGATGGCTTCTGGGTTTCAGAGTCACCCTAGAAATGGGGTGTAGTTCTGCACACTTCCCCTCAGCACACCCTATTCTCAGTTGTCTATGAGAAGCTGGGTCTCCCACCACCCCCTTGAGGGCCGAGGAGTGGGATCTTCCCAGAGTCAGACAGTAGAGAATGAAGGTGAGTTTTGGCAGGTGGAGCTGAGCAGCAGCTGCAGGTCCTGCTGGTGGAGCACCTGGCTGATGGTCACCAGGAGGTGATGCACAATTGCTGGGTACTGTAGAGTAAGTCTATTGGCAGAGTGGCTCCTCTGAGAATACAGCCTTGTGCTACAACTTTATGGAGCCCTTCTTGCTGGATGTTTCTGGCTAGGGTTTCCTGGCTTTATTCTGAGCTTCCAGGCACAATATCCCCCAACAACTGAGGCCTCTTCATAAGTCACTTGTCCCCATCACACTGTGTACTCTTGTTGCCAACTACCTTTTCTAGAACCTTCAGGTCTTCATAATGACTTTCCTCTTGCCCCTGTCCCTGGCAAGGTAACTGTCTGGCTGGAGGCCAATGTGAGACAAGCTGTTAGGTCCTGAGTCCTAGTGGTAGTTTGAATGTAATTTTTCCCTATAAGCTTATTGGGAGTGGTACTATTAGGAGGAGTAGCTTTGTTTTAGTTGGTGTGACCTTGTTGAAGGAAGTATATAACTGTGGTGGCTGTACTTGGAGGTATCCTATGCTCATGCCATGCCCAGTGTCTCAGACCACTTCCTGTTGCCTGTGGATCAAGATGTAATAGCACCTTCTCTAGTATCATGTCTGTCTGCACACCGCCATGTTCCCCTCCATGATGATAATAGACTAAAGGTCTGAAACTGTAAGCCACAACCTCAATGAAATGTTTTCCTTTATAAGAGTTGCTGTGGTCATGGTGTCTCTTAACAGCAACAGAAACCCTAACTTAGATAGAAGATGGTACCAGGGACTGGAATATTGTGATAGGCTGGACTATGTTTTTATTTGGAGTAGTATAGGGTATGGGAGTTTGGATTAGGAAAGCAGTGGAATGCTTTAAGTACTGCTTAATGGCAAAAAAAAAAGAATTTCAGTGTAAATAATTTTCTATTACTATGTCATTCTTAAAAGTTGTGTATTTATTTTCCATGGAGTCAAAAAATCACATTCAACATAGTGACATATGTATTTTAATGCACTAGTCAATCTTGGTTTACAATTGTTAATTTTTCTGGTAGAAATACATAATAGCACACTTACTTGCTATCCAATAAATTATAAGAATCTGTCATGCAAACACATTGGATGGCCTATTAAAATTACACTTGTTTTCACACATGAAATCTTAAAAATAAAATAATAAAAACTTAAAAAATAAAATAAAGTAATAAAAACACATAATACTCTCATTACTGTTTTACTTTGTAAAAATTTCTTATTTGCTTTTTGTAAAGTACAGATTATTTCCTAGTGAGGATTAGCAAATATTTGGAACTCTGAAGATCGATCAAGTGTGTGTTGTTTGTTAGACCCCAGGAAATTAGCATGCAGAAAAAGGGGAATGTCTCATACTAAAACTTCTTTTAATAAGGTTTACAGTTTAAATTTTAATATTATTATAATCCATTTCCTTACCTGTTTGATGGTATCTGAAAAGAGTATATATTAAAAAACAAAGAGAAGCACTATTAGGACTGTTAGCTAGTGCAGCTAATCTTTTTAACATAGGGTAACAAACAGTTAACTTTCCCTTTAGGGTTATAATATGAAAGTGATATTGGTACTGAACTTCAGAAGACAATATCAAAAAGACCACCCCAACATGGAAACTGCAACTATTTGTACTCCTCATGTGACTCATAGGCAGCTCAGCTGATTTCAGATTCTCTTGTCCCCAGCAATTGTTAGCCTGTGTGTAACCTTGGGAATGGGCTTATGAATTTTTTAAGCTTCAGAAACTTCCTGAAACTTGTGAATTTCATTTGCTTCCTGAATCTCTTCCCCTGCCCCCAAAAGAGAATGTTTTAATTCAGCAGAAGTCACCATACAGCAGCTAATACATCCATAGAATCACCAATGGATACTCTTCTTTATTGAAACTCTCTCTCTTCCATGACAATTCTAGGTTACGGTAAGTTGACAAAATTAACTGTCGCTGTTACTTGTATAGAATTTTGCTTCCAAAACAGGGAAATGGATTTTTCCCAGAAATAATAGAACAGTGAGAATTGGTTGGATTAAATAGACACACTCTTAAACTTCAAATCTAGAAGTAAAATATAATGGATAAAATTCTGCCTTTTAAATTTGCAGAATAAACTCTGGGTCCTATCGTGCATTTGATGATTACTATTTAAAAGGCTAATTATTGTGGATATCATATAAAATTCACTTCATTTGTGACTAGCTTGCTTAATTTTTTATTAAATGATATACCTACGTGTATTCTATTCATCTGCTTTCCCTGACTCAACTCATCTAAATTCCTGTTAACCTTTCTACCATTCCATTCTATGTTGGCTCATGAACTCTGTGGTTAATCTAAATGTGAAGAACAATTTAACTTCTACTGAGTAAGGGTTGCCTAGAAGAGATTATTATTGCTCTACAAGGTGTCATTGTCTAGAAGGTGAACTTGGACCTCTCAAATGACAATTGGCTTTTGAGAATTCCAAAAAAATGAAGGAAAAATAATGGATGCTTTTCAAGATCTATGTATGCACCTACAGACAGTCTATCAGAGGAGGCTACCAGAAAAACAAAGATGGTGAACTGAGCCACAAAATTAGCAGGCTTCAATCATATGTTAAATTCTATAGAAATTTCCATCTAAACAAATAACAAAGTAAAGTTAACTGAATTGGCGTGTGTTTAGTAAGGTCATATTATTGATTATTGTTTCAAAATTGATATTCTTCACTCTAAAATATTTCTGCTATAACAAAAAAAGAGTTGCAGTGGTCATGGTGTCTCTTAACAGCAACAGAAACCCTAACTAAGACAGAAGATGGTACCAGGGACTGGAGTATTGTGATAGTCTGGACCGTGTTTTTATTTGGAGTAATGTGGAGTATGGGAGTTTGGATTAGGAAAGCAGTGGAATGCTTTAAGTACTGCTTAATGGGCCAGACTAGTAGGAACATGGAAGACATTCGTGTTGAGTTATTTGAACTGTGGGGGCCTGGTCAATAGATTTCAGAGGAGAAGAATATTAATATGTAGCCTAGGGATTGTTCATGTGATATTTTGGTGAAGAATATGGCTACTTTTTGTCCTTGTCCCAAAAGTCTGCCTGAGGCTAAAGTGAAGTGTTTTGGATTAATTCAATTGGCAGAGGAAATCTCAAAATAGCCTAGTATAGACTCTGTTGTGTTTTTATGACTGGCCACTCTTATACAGATTTATAATGAAAAAGAGGAAGCTGAGCAAGGAAAAATACAAAATGTACAATTTGAGGAGAAAGAGCACCAGGAAGTGGAATGGAACTAATTCTTGTATTCAAAAAGATAAACATATTAAGAAATGGAATACAGGGAGTGGTGGCCTCAGGGCAAGATCCTAACAAGCTAAGTTTCCAACTTGTGAAAGAAATTAGAGAAAAGCTTAAATCAGGGTGTGGTGGTACATGCCTTTAATCCCAATACTGGGAAGGCATAGGCAGGGGGATCTCTGAGTTTGAAGCCAGCCTGGTCTACAGAGAAAATTTCAAAACAGCCATGCTTAGGCAATGAAGGAAACCAACAAAAACAGAAAATTGGTGGAGATATAATTAAACAAGGGGGTCACATTACAGCACCAGCAAGCAGCAGAACATGGCAGCTTTGGCCACCTGGTTTTGATTAAGGATGGAAGAAATAGGCTATGGAATTTTCCACTTGACTAAGCAAAACCATTGAGGCTAATATGTCAGGAGTGTCCCTAAATGGAGGATCAGAGAGGCCATTGTGTGAAGCTGTGAAGGAGAAGCTTGGATTGCCTTGGAGACCCCAAGATGTTGGAGATGCCTGAGCCTTGGATACCTGCTAAGAAGAGCTGTAACAGGAAGTGGAAGCAGTCCAAGAGAGTAATGTGTTGTGGTCAACATAGCTGAAAGAAGTTGTAGATCTGAAGAGTAGTTGGAAGTAAGACCTGGAGATGCAGAGTTTGGCGTTTGCCCAGATGACTTTCAGTCTCACTTTGGTCCAGTATTTCCACATTATGCTCCCTTCCCTACACTTTGGAAGAGTAATGTATATATTGTGCCATTATATGTTGGAAGCATGTATTTTTTAATTTTTATTTTATAGGAAACTATAGTTAAGAGATTGCATGAACCTAAGAAGAAACTGTGAACTTTGCACTTTTAAACATTGTTGATCTGTGATAGACTATGGAGATTTTTGAAGTTGGACCAAATATATTTTATATTATGATATTGTTACAAGCTTACAGGGGCCAGGAAGTGGGATGCAGTGGTTTGAATGTAATTGGCCCCCACAAGATAACAGGGAGTGGCACTATTAGGAGGTGTGGTTTTGTTGGAGTAGATATAGCCTTGTTGGAGAAAGTGTGTCACTGTAGGAGCAGTCTTTGAGGTCTCCTATGCTCAAGCCATACCCAGTGTCTCAGTTTACTTCCTGTTGCCTCTGGATCAAAATTGTAGAAATCTCAGCTCCTTCTCCAGCACCATGTCTGCCTGCATGCTACCATGTTCCACCATGATGATGATGGACTGAATCTCTAAGCCATAAGCCCTCCCATTAAATGTTTTCCTTTGTAAGAGTTTCTGTGTTCATGCTGTCTTTTCACAGCAATAGAAATCCTAAGACAGTCCTAAGAGGTAGCAGCACTGGGACAGGAACCAATATCAGACACACTGTGGATGCAGATCAGCCCAGGGAATGCCTGAACTTGCTCAGTGAGAAGGGGGTGGCTTGTGTTGTGAGAACCTGAATTATAATGGGAAATGTGAGGTTGTTTTCTCTTATTTTAGATTTGCTTTTATTCTCCCTGTCTCTCAGCCTGTGTCATTGTCTCTGTCTCTTTCTCTGTCTGTCTCTCTCTGTATGTGAGTATGCCACATGTGTGTGGGGTTCCTACTGAAGCCAGAAGAGGGCATCATTGCTACAGGATATGAAGCTGCAGGCAGCTGTGAACTTCCTGATGTGTGTGGTGGGAACTGAACTCAGGTTGTCCGGAAGAGCAGCAAGTGTTCTTAACTTCTGAGAGTTATTAAATTTTGTGTTTGGAAGGTTTTAGTTTGCAGGTTCTCTTTCCATGTCACTATCAATCTCTTTCTAACCCACCTGTGACACAAACCTCATATTCTACACCATCATGAGGCGGATGGTTGGGCCACCACCAGCCTGTCTTTATCCAGGGACCCTCACTTGTGTCCATGTTGTGGAAATGTGTTGAGAATAGTTACCTTCTCCAAGGAGTCAGGACTCCACTCCTGCTTTCTATCTGCAGATTCATCTCCTCTGCTAATTCCAGGCCCCACTCATGCCTCACAGAACTCTGAGCTGGCCATCTCAGCACCATTCTGTTAACAAGTGTTTCTCCTGGTGCTGGTCAAAGCATGTGTATCCTCCTAGGAGAAGCAAAGGTGTGCATGCATACATGTGCATGTGCATGTGCATATGCACCTGGACACATGTACAGTCTCAGGTATGAGAAATTAAGAACCATTCAACAAATATTTAACTGTAAAAATTTGAAGGCTAGGGTGTAACTCTGTAGGCAGAGCGTACTTAGTGTGCACAAAGCTCTGGATTTGATCCCCAGGACTTTGTTCGAAAAAATACACACAGGAGGATGAGAAGCCCAAAGTCATCCTTGGTTATGTAATGAGTTTTTAGCTAGTCTGGGCTATGTGAGACACACTCATAAAAAATTTTTAAAGAGTCGGGAAAGAAAATATAAGAGTAAATAGTGGTCTTTGGATGGGTGTTTGACACACTTTTGTTTACTTTCTCCTGAATTGCTTGTCCTTGTCCTTATACCTCCACCTGCCAAAAGTGGAGCATTTGCCCGATGCCACATCTAACTGGACCTGACCATGAAGCTTGGTCACAGTGGCCAAGGGGGCTTAACACAACCTCACTCTTCCAATCTGACATTCCAAGTGTGCCCTATGATTGGCCCCTCTGACTTTTGTGCATCCATGGTACCTACTGTATGTCACAAACCTCAATTGACTTTACTTAGAGGTCACTGCTCTGTGTTTGTTTACACTCCCTGCCTGTCCCTCTATGCCTATGTATGTGGGTGGTGATGGTGGTGGTGGTGATGGTAGTGGTGGTGGTGCTGGTAGTGGTTGGTGGTTTGCTGGCATGTATGTCTGTACATTGTGTATATGTCTGGTACCCCCTGGGGAGAGAAGATGGTATCATATCCCCTGAGACTACACTTACAAAAGGTGTTTAGCTGTGTGGTTGATGGGGATCTGAGTCCTCTGGAAGAGCAGCCAAGTGCTTAGATCCACCAAGCCACCTCTCCAGCTCCTATCCCTGGAATCTCTTGAGTATGCTCGAATGTATGAAGTCAAGTGGGGACAGGCTTCTAGTCTTCCTGGTCAACTAGGTTCTTTTCTGATGCACCCTTTTCAGTCACTACACTCCTGTCACAGTAGTGGGCCAGAGGTGTACAGGGAGACAGATGCAATTAGAACAGAGGGCCCCACAGAGCTAAGTGGTGACAAGAGCAGGAAGTGTGAGCAAGAGAGGAATCTGGAGTATGTGATAGGACACTGGACATTCCCCAGTAGGAGAAGGAGCTAGTGTCGAGGAGCTAAGGAGACAGTAGTGTGTGCGAGGAAGACCTGAGAACAGAGTGGGCCAATGTCGAGGAGTACTTCATGTGCTTGCTGAAGGCTTGGCCACTTAGCTTTGTGGGACTAGAGAACAAGTCACAGCTGAGAGGTGAAATGGAATCCCAAACAGTCATGCATGGGAGATTGTATCTCTCCACCATGGAACTGCAGCTGTGACCAACCAAGACAGCTCCTGTTTGCAGGACTTTGGATTTCATGGCCCGCCATGTGTATAGCAAAAATACCATGTCAGGAAATAGGTACAGAGTGGCTGCCACTGAACTTCTAGAACTGTACACAAGCCACTCTTCATTGTCATCCATCTGAGGGCAGAGATCGCATGCCAGGACCTGCACACAGAGTCAGCTACCTGTCAGAGTGCTTTCCCCAGTGGAGATCATCCCCTACCACAGCCCATTTTTCTCTGCCACAGCCAGTTTTCTGATCACTACTCAGCTGGCTCCCTGGCTACAGTGGACTTCATGAGTGCTCTTGCTCTGTGGTCTAAAGCGTGCAATCCCTCACCAGCAATCACTTTTCTGCTAGCCACCGGCTACCCAATCCATTACCTGCCTTTCTCTCTGCTGACTCTGAAGACTGGGGCTGCAGGATTGTGTCCTTTAGGGACCCTCTGCCACTCCCCACCCACCCAGTGTGGGACAGAAGACTGGAAATAGATGAGCAGCAGTTAATGGGACAGGTCCCATCGCTGTTTTATTATTTCAGAAGACCGTTGCTGTTGCTGGTGGAGATGGGAAGACTGAAGTTAGGGATTTGTGTTGCTGGACATTGTTTTCCAGGAGATAATGTGAAGGCCATTCACCTGAAAAGTACGATCATAGTGTCAGTCTCAAGACACAGAGACAGATACACAGACAGAGACAGACTGACAGACAGGCAGACAGACAGACAGAACATGGGTGCATCTCAGAGGACAAATTACAGGAGGGGTCTCCTCTTTCACCTCAGGTTTTGGGAACTGAACTCGGGTGTCAGATTTGTAAACTGCACTTTACACACTAAACCATCTCATCTGCCCTAATCCTGGTTTGTGTGTGTGTTGGTGTGAACCAGCTCTCATGTAGCCCGGGGAGTCCCCATGTTCTCCAGGGACCAAGTGCTGTGACTGCAGGTGTGCTCCACTGTGATTCTGTGGATCAAACCTAGGCCAGGGTCAGCCAGGCAAGCACTCTAGCAATAGAACTACATTTCCAGCCTTTAAATTCTCTAAGTGACCATCTCAATTGCTAAGAAGAATATAAGTTACTATGTGGCTGGAGACTTCTGGCAAAGAACAGAGATACACAATAGTCCCCCCTTTAGAGTCAACCTACATGGTCTGTTTGTCCTGCACAGAACAACATCTCATGGAGGCCTCCTTTGCCAAAGACTTTAGAAGACAGCACTGGGCTACTTTAACATGCAGCCTGTGGTCCCTGGCCATTGTCCAATCTCATTCTTTGATGGCCTTTCATCTGCAGTGGCCCTTTGGCCAATGTCCACCCTCACTTTTGAGCATGCCTCTCATCATTCTCTAAAGAACCTGCCAGTCTTCTACACGACAGGATGTCTCTTGTCTGAATCCATCTGCCAGACTACAAGGGACTAGGATGCTGGGCAGAGGAGGGGTCAGAGTGAGATCCCAGAGCCTGCACTTCTGAATAGTTGGAATGGAGTCTTTCCTTTGAAGGCCAGAGCAGTTCAGATGAGGAGAGACAAGGGAGAGGGATACATCCCTTCCTCCTTTGGGTCTGTGCTGGGAACTACACAGGGGTTAGCACACCCACACCTGCAACCTCTTTTGTAGTGGGCAGAATGCAGGTGAGCAGGCTAAGGGTAAGAGAGATGCAGGTCCTCATCTGCTGCATGAGGAACTAAGGCCTCACAGTTGTGGCTCTGAGTGTCCCAATCTCTCCAGAGACTTCTGAGAGAAAGCAGGCAGTGAAAGTGGCAGTGCTTACCTCATTTGGAGAGTTGTCACGTGACCTGGGGAAGCAAGAGAAGAGTCCCCAGATCATGGAAGTACAACGCTCATCTA
Source organism: Peromyscus attwateri (assembly GCA_902168425.1). Lineage (NCBI taxonomy): Eukaryota > Metazoa > Chordata > Mammalia > Rodentia > Cricetidae > Peromyscus > Peromyscus attwateri. The sequence continues at coordinate 9,184 of CABHPP010114679.1, read as the reverse complement.
AGACTTGTGATTTGTAGCCGAAGGAGGCGGCAGGAAGTAGTAGTAGAAGTGGGGTGGGGATTGAAGTGGGTGACGCCCACGTCCAGTTAGAGGATTTGCATCCTCCAGAGTCTGTTTCACAGACCTAGTTTATTAGGACCAGAGGAGAGGTAACAAGGACAGAGACCTGGATTATTCAGTTCAGGAGTTCTCCAAGTTCACAAAGCCTTGATTATTCTTTCCTCAGTGGTATTTGTCACTGACATGTTCCTATGATGAAGAGGAGCACAGTGGTCCTTGGGACCCAAATTCACACAGTAGAGAGTCCCCTTTAGGGATAATGAATGCCTACAACCTTCACACACAGCAGGGAAGGCATTAGGTTCAGGAACTTGCTCTTGGACATGTGGTTCCCTCATGCCAGCCTAGCCTAGGTGGACTGAGTCTCCCTTCAGCACTGACTTGGTGTCCTGTGGTTGGAAAGAGGGTGAGGACCTACAGCACCTCAGGGCTGGTGTTGTGCAATATTTGTTAAACAATGAAAAGATGTGTTGTGTTTGTATAACTATGTAAAGATGTGTTGCTGGTTTGTCTTGACTGCCCAAGGCAACAGACTTGTTTAAGAAAAAGCTGAATGGCTAATAGTGAGGAAGGACATATAGGTGGGACATCTAGGCAGGGAGAGTAAGTAGCAGGAGGTATTTAGGCTCAAAAAAGAAAGAAAGAAAAAGCCAGGGAGACATCTGGGGTCAGATAGACAGATGGGGAGGAAACAGGAAAGTAGGACATACAGAATGAAAGAAAGGTAAAAGGGCCTGAGGCAAAACATAGATGAATAGAAACAGTTTAAATTAAGGTAAAGGAGCTAGTTGGACAAGCCTAAGCTAAGGCTGAGCATTCATAATTAATAATAAGTCTCCGTGTCTTCATTTGGAAGCTACTTGGTAGCCTAAAGAAAATGCGAACCAGAGGCTAGAAAAGAAGATCTGCTCTGTAAGTCAGACAGGAGACAGTGGCTGGTGTCCAGGATGCTGTGGAAGGACTGGCAGGTGGTGGGACCTTTGATTCCCGAAGGTCAGTGCCTTTACTTACTGTGGGTGGACAGGTCCAGTTGTCCTCACTGAGCATGCTCTTACTTCTTGCCCTAAAGAAATGGGAGACACTGTCACTATTGTTTGGTTCCTCCATTGGGAAGGACCCTGGGAGCCAATGTTTCCTGGGAGCTACTTGGTGTCCTTGCTGTGCATTCACACCATGGCTGCCACTGCCTTTCTTGGTGCTGCCTTCTTTTCCAATCTAACCAGCCCCCTCCTAGCCTTTGATCCTTTTACCCCATCATATTTGCTGTTTTCTAACTGGTTCTGGGGGGCATGCTTTGGTTGAGAATTTACTTTTTCCTTCTTAGTTTTCACATTTGAGGCTGCTTTTGAGGTTTCATTGAGGTTGGTTGGCTCATTGTCCATCTGTTTACTGTTGTTCTCAATTTGTTGCTCCCTGGTGAAAGATGAAGTCAATTTATCTCCAAACATCACAGGGGAAGAAGTGACCATAACCAACGACAGTGGGGTACAGGACATAGGAAGGCAGTGATATGAGGAACACAGCAGACACATAGCAAAGAGAAGAAGATGGAGTCCAGACACAAAGTGAAGGAAGCCTCTTCCCTTTCCCGACCATGGAGGGAATGGAAGAGTAGGTGGAAGGGTGTAAGACACTTCACCTGCCACGACGTCTGCACCACAGGAAAACCAGTAAAAATATTACTGCAATCAGCCCCATCAGACATTGGGCAACAATGCCAATAATACTCCGTGATGAAAGTGGATGTTCACCTATCATGGACAGAAAAGAGAAGAAGCATCACAATAAATTCATCCTCAACAAGCAAGTGGACAAGCACTCTCTGAATGTGTCTGACATCTGTTTGTTCCTTTGAGGAGTACACTTCCTGTGAGAAGGTAGATTAGGAGAGGTGAGGCAATAAGCAGGATATTCTCTCCTAGTACTCCTGTAAGTACTATGTTTCTAGATTGGCCATGTGTCTTCCTTCAAGTCCTTGCCTGTGGCGGGTGGAGAGAGAGTGTGCTTTAGGCTGCAATCTAATTCATATCCACTATAGTAGTCCTTGGAAGGATCTGAAGATGGGAGAAAGTCACATAGCAATTTTTACATTAACATTACAGTTATTTTTAATGATCACATCTTTTTCTCATTGTCCTAATTGTTGTAGATGTAAATATTCACCACTCTGGTTCCTGTGGCCAGGAGTTAACTGAAAGAATATTGAAGCTCCATACCCAGAGAGTCCTGCCCCTTGGCCCCATCCATGGGACACAGCTGATCCCCGGGAACCCCCACCCAACTCTGTCCCAGTTGCTGGCCAGCAGGCAGGGCTCCTATGGGAAAGCCCCACCCTCACCAAGACCCCCTACCGGACCCTGCAGCCTACACACCCTGCCCCCATACCCATCGTCTTGAGACCCCAGCCACTTCCTGAGACATGGAAACCAAGCCGGCAGCCCTCATTGGACAAAGAGCTCTCATTGGAACAAGAGTAACCTCCTGAGACAGGGAATCTGCCAGCCCTCATTAGACCAAGAGTGGCTTTCTGAGACATAGAATCTGCCACCTCTTATTGGACCAAGAGAGTCTTCCTGAAACACAGAATCTGTAATCTCTGACTAGACCAAGAGCCCTGATAAGACCAAGAGTGGCTCTGTGAGTCACAGAATCAACAAGCTTGGGTTCACCCAAGGGCAGCTCCCTAAGAAAGAGAATCTGCCTGCTCCAATTAGACCAAGAACTAAGATTGGACCTAGAGGGGCCCCCTGAGACACAGACACAACAAGCACAGAGTAGAACAACAGCAACTCACTCAGACACAGCAACCTCTTATGTCTATTAGAGGAGGAGATGGGCAGGGAAAAATACATAGTACAACATAAAGAGCAATACAGCATCACCAGAACCTAGTCCTCCTCCAACAGCAAGACCTGAACATCACAATGTAGAAGAAGCAGAAGAAAGTAACCATAAGAACAGCATCATGAAGATGCTAGAGGTCTTTCATGAAAAAATGAAAAATGAAATTGAGGAAAAGACAAACAAAAATTTGGAAGAAATCAATAAAGAACTAGAGGAAAAGACAAATAAAAAAAGTGGAAGAAAGCAATAAATCCCTTAAAGAAAACCATGAAAAAGCGCCGGGAGGTGGTGGCGCATGCCTTTAATCCCAGCACTTGGGAGGCAGAGGCAAGCAGATCTCTGTGAGTTCAAGGCCAGCCTGGGCTACCAAGTGAGTTCCAGGAAAGGCACAAAGCTACACAGAGAAACCCTGTCTCGAAAAACCAAAAAAAAAAAAAAACAAAAAAAAAAACAAAGAAAGAAAAGAAAAGAAAAGAAAACCATGAAAAAGCAATTAAACATGTGAGGGAAACACTTCAAGACCTGAAAAGGGAAATAGAAACAATGAAGAAGACACAAATAGAGGGAATGCTGGAAATGAAAAAATCTGAGTAAACCAACAGGAAACACAGATGCATGCATAACCAACAGAATACAAGCATTGGAAGAGAGAATCTCTGGTGTAGAGGATACAATAGAGGAAACAGACTCATCAGTCAAAGAAAATACCAAAGCCAAAAAAGTCATAACACAAAATGTCCAGGATCTGGGATACCATGAAAAGGCCAAATCTAAGAATAATAGGGATAGAAGAAGGAAAAGAATACCAACTCAAAGGCACAAAAAATATATTCAACAAGATCATAGAAGAAAACTTTCCCAACTTAAAGAAGGAAATACCTATGAAGATAGAAGAAGCCTATAGAAGACCAAACAGACTATACACCCCCCCAATATCCCCTCGCCATATAATAATTAAACAACTAAATCTACAGAATAAAGAAAGAATATTAGGAGCAGTAAAAGAAAAAGGCTAAGTGATTTATAAAGGCAAACCCATCAGAATAACACCCAATTTCTCAATGGAGACTTTGAAAGCCAAAGGACCTGGACAGATGTAATGCAGACACTAAGGGAAAAGGGAAGACAGCCTAGAATAATATACCCAGCAAAACTTTCAATCACTATAGACAGAGTGAACAAGACATTCTAAAACAAAACCATATTAAAACAATACCTATCTACAAATCCAGCCTTACAAAAAGCACTAGAAGGAAAGCTCCAACCTAAGGAAGTCAGATACACCCACGAAAATACAGGCAATAGATAACCCCCAGCAGCAAAGCCCAAAGAAAGAATTACACATTCACTACCACCAAAAGGTAACAGGAACTAACAATCACAGGTCATTAATATCCCTTAATATCAATGGACTTAATTCACCTATAAAAAGACACAGACTAACAGAATGAATACAAAAACAGGACCCATCTCTCTGCTGCATACAAGAAACACATCTCAATTTCAAAGATAGACCCTACCTCAGAATAAAAGGCTGGGAAAAGTCTTAACAATCAAATGATCTTAAGAAGCAAGCTGGTGTAGCTATCCTAATATTCCACAAAATAGACTTGAAAATAAAATCAATCAAAAAAGATCAAGAAGGACATTATATACTCATCACAGGGAAGATACACCAAGAGGAAGTTTCAATTTGAACAATTTATGCCCCCAAAACAAGGGCACCCACATATGTAAAAGAAACATTACTAAAGCTTAAATCACACATAAAACCCCACACATTCGAGACTTCAACACCCCACTCTCACCACTGGACAGATCTGCCAAATTGAAACAGAGAAATAAGGGGCTTAACTGATGTTATGACTCAAAAGGACTTAATCGTTATCTACAGAACATTCCACCCTAACAAAAAATAATATACTTTCTTCTCAGCACCCCATGGAACCTTCTCTAAAATCGACCACATATTGGCCACAAAGCAAATCTCAACAGATACAAAACAATTGGAATAACCCCCTGTGTTCTATCAGACCACCATGGATTAAAGTTAGATTTCAACAACAACAAAAATTACAGAAAGCCTACAATCTCATGGAAACTGAATAATGCTCAACTGAATCATTAATGGGTCAAGGAAGAAATAAAGAAAGAAATTAAAGACTTCCTAGAGATCAATGAAAATGAATAGACTACATACCCAAATTTATGGGAGACTATGAAAGCAGTGCTAAGAAGAAAATTCACAGCATTAATGACCACATGAAGAAGTTGGAGATATCTCACACTAGTGACTTAACAGCACACCTGAAAGCTCTAGAACAAGAAGAAGCAAAGTCACCCAGGAGGAATAGATGCCAGGAAATTATCAAATTGAGAGCTGAAATCAATAAAATAGAAAGGAAGAGAACAATACAAAGAATCAATGAAACAAAGAGTTGATTCTTTGAGAAAATCAACAAGACAGACAAGCCCTTATCCAGACTACCAAAAGGCAGAGAGAGAGCATCCAAATTCGGAAAATTACAAAGGAAAAGAGAGACAGAACAACTGACAATGAGGAAATCCAGAGAATCATCAGGTCATACTTCAAAAACCTGTACTCCAGAAAATTGGAAAATCTAAAAGAAATGTACAATTTTCTGGATTGGTACCACATACCTAAGTTAAATCAAGACCAGATGAACCATTTAAATGAACCAATAACACCTAGTGAAATAGAAACCGTCATTAATAGTCTCCCAACCAAAAAAAGCCCAGGACCAGATGGTTTCGATGCAGAATTCAACCAGATCTTCAAAGAAGAGTTAATACCAATACTCTTTAAATTGTTCACACAATAAAAACAAAAGGAACATTACCAAACTCCTTCTATGAGGCTACAGTTACTCTGATCCCCAAGCCAATCAAAGATGCAATAAAGAAAGGGAATTACAGACCAATCTCCATCATGAACATTGAAACAAAAAACTCAATAAAATACTGGCAAACAGACTCCAAGAACATATCAAAACAATTGTCTACATTGATCAAGTAGGCTTCATCCCAGAGATGCAAGGATGGTTCAACAAACGAAAGTCTGTCAATATATTAAAACCACACAAACAAACTGAAAGAAAAAACCACATGATCATTTCATTAGATGCTGAAAAGGCCTTTGACAAAATCCAACACCCCTTCATGATAAAGGTCTTGGAGAGATCAGGAATGCAGGGAACATACCTAAACATAATAAAGGCAATTTATAGCAAGCCAACAGCCAACATGAAAGTAAACGGAGAGAAACTCAAAGCAATACACCAAAATTAGGAACAAAACAAGATGGTTCACTCTCCCCATAAATATTCAATATAGTACTTGACGTTCTAGCTAGAGCAATAAAACAACAAAAGGAGATCAAGGGGATAAAAATTAGAAAGGAAGAAGTTAAACTTTCCCTATTTGCAGATGACATGATAGTATACATAAGTGACCCCAAAAATTTGACCAAGGAACTCTTACAGCTGATAAACACCTTCAGTAATGTGGCAGGATACAAGATTAACTCAAAAAAAATTAGTAGCCTTCCTATATACAAATGACAAATGGGCTAAGAAAGATATCAGAAACATCACCCTTTACAAAAGCCACAAATAATATAAAATACCTTGGAGTAACCCTAACTAAGCAAGCAAAGGACCTGTAAGACAAAAACTTTAAGTCCCTGAAGAAAGAAGTTGAAGAAGATGTCAGAAAATGGAAAGACTCCCATGCTCATGGATAGGTAGGATTAACATAATAAAAGTGGCAAACTTGCCAAAAGCAATCTACAGATTCAATGCAATCCTCATCAAAATCCCAACACAATTTTTCACAGACCTGTATAGAACAATACTCAACTTCATATGGAAAAACTAAAAACCCAGGAGAGCCAAAAGAATCCTGCACAATAAAGCAACCTCTGGAGGCATCATGATCCCTAACTTCAAGCTCTACTGTAGACCTACAGTAAGAAAAACAGCTTGGTACTAGCATAAAAACCGACACATGGACCAATGGAACCAAACTGAAGACCCTGACATTAATTTGGACACCTACAAATAGATGATTTTCAACAAAGAAGGCAAAACTGTACAATGGAAAAAAGAAAGTATCTTTCAAGAAATGGTGCTGGCATAACTGGATGTCAACATGTAAAGACTGCAAATAGATCCGTATCTGTCACCATGCACAAAACTTAAGTCCAAGTGGATCAAAGACCTCAACATAAATCCAGTTACTCTAAACCTGATAGAAGAGAAAGTAGGAAGTAAGAGAAGTGTAGCTGGAGTTTTTTCCAGTCGTGTCTGGCCCACGGTCAGGAGAAATCTCTCTCAGCCGCGAGTCCCGCAGCTGCTCAGACCCAACTGAGTAAACACACAGAGACTTATATTGCTTACAAACTGTATGGCCGAGGCAGGCTTCTTTTTTTTTTTTTTTTTT
>CABHPP010114678.1:0-28773 GCA_902168425.1 Peromyscus attwateri | reverse complement strand
GGCGGCGGCGGCGGCGGCGGCGGCGGCGGCGGCGGCGGCGGCGCACGCCTTTAATCCCAGCACTCGGGAGGCAGAGCCAGGCGGATCTCTGTGAGTTCAAGGCCAGCCTGGGCTACCAGGTGAGTTCCAGGAAAGGAGCAAAGCTATACAGAGAAACCCTGTCTCGAAAAAACAAACACACACACACACAAAAAAAAAATGTCACTTCAAAGAAGCCATGTGCGCTATACAGGTGTACAGTGGAGGAGTCACTGTATGTGCCCAGGCTAGACACTGAGGCTAGACAAAACAGAGAGCTGCACTCTGTCTGCACATGCAGAGGGCAATGCTGAGCTTAAGGGTCCAGATGTAAATTTTCTAGTCACTGCCCATCTCTAGGTGACCAAGTCATACAAAGTGCACACTGAATTTCCAGAGCTCTGGATCGTCAGCGAGCAGGAACACAAACTGCCTAAGCCAGAAGAGTAGGCAGCACAGAAGAAAAGGACATTCCAGAAGAAAATGAAGAAACAAAACCTTATAGCATGAAAATAAACTCAACATAAAACAAACAAACAAACAAAACAAAGTGACCTTAGAATTCAAATGGTTCATAATAAACCCACTTCTAGAATCTCATTTAGAGCAGGTACCACCAAAGATTACCCAAACCACTCAACTGTTTCCAATTTTGAAAGTGAAGGCAGGCTATTCCAATGTCAGAAAAGCTCTGGAAAGTACTGGATCTCTGCGAGAACTTCCATCCAGCAACTGCAGCTCTCCATTCTATGGCCCTCCTATGAAAGTATGCTGCCTTTACACAAAAGGCCGGAGTAGGACTTCACTTAGGCCTTGTAAGCTTGCATCTCTGTATCTGCCAGTTCACTTTCAGATGACCAGTTTCCAAAACTGTTACTGCTGGAGTGACTTCTCTGGACACAGCCCAATCTGCCAGAGACCCATCAAACACGTGGTTATCTAATAAATGTAATATTCCAGGCATGAGAATGTGATACAAAATGATCTAAGAATAAATGCCTCTTTTCATTTTTTACTTTTAGTAATGAAGACTAAGGTTTATAATTCTCATTTAAAATACATGCATTCCTATAAATGGGAAAGTAACTGAATGTGTATGTTTTCATGCGTACCACCTGAGACAAAACCTGGCAAACTATTTCTGAGTTCTCCATATGTCACATGTAAACTGAAACCCAAACACCTGGAAGTACCACACAGGCTGTAGCAAAATTATTTTTGGATCTGAAACGTGTATTTCCACTCAAGTTTTCCACATGTGAAGTCTCTAAATGGGAAGGGGCTCAATGAGCTGTTACTCTATATTTCTAAAGGCTTTTACAGTAGAAGATAAGTTTCACTGACTTGCCAGAGAGATTTATATGTCTATGCATAAAATTGGCCGACCCTTAGATCTTGATGTAAAGAACTGATGCTTGAATAATGTCTACATTTTTTCCATTCTCCACATTTTTCCTAATTAAGGCAATGCTTAAGAAAGAAAATACTTTGGAATTCTAAACTCCTCTGGGCACACACTGAATTCCTGGTACTTATGATACAGAAGACTCAACCTCACTCCTATTTAGTACAAATCACAGGTACATTTTCATAAATGCAGCATTTGTCCTACTCAGGAAAAGAATAATTTGAACTTATAATTCCAGAGATCATCACCACCTCCATCTCCAGTGTCAATAACAATCAGCTTTTTCTAAGTAATTGTCCCCAAATCCACCGAAGTGACAGTTAGAAACTACAGAGCTCAGACATTCTCATTTGTTTCATAGCTTTAAAGAACATCCACTGTGATGCTCTCTTTCTTAAAACCTTAAAACACTATCAATGCCAATTCTGAGCTTATTTTAAAGGTGATGAAACAAATGAATGAGAGCGCTAAACTGTAGAACCTATGTAAATAAAACTCAAAGGTGTTACTACAAGTGAATGGCAAAAGTTTATTAACATCTAACAACAAATAACTCTTCTGAAAGCATTAAAAATGTAATCAGTGATTTGGTGTTTAAAAGAATTTCTAAAGTTTACAGACTAAGTGTGAGGTGTAAAGTTATTATACTTCCTGGTTCTAAAAAGTCACCTTAATAATTTTTTTATTTTTTTTTTATTTTTCTCTAATTTTTTTTTGAGACAGGCTCTATGTCATTCTTTGTGGTGATATTGTGTCCCCCAATATATTGTGCACCCTAATAAACTTATCTGGGATCAGAGAACAGAACAGCCACTAGATAGACATAGAGGCCAGAAAACGGTGGCACACACACTTTTAATCCTAGCATTCCGGAGGCAGAGATCCATCCGGATCTCTGTGAGTTCAAAGCCACACTGGAAACAGCCAGGCTTGGTGACACATGCCTTTAATCCAAGGAAGTGATGGCAGGAAGCAGAAAGTTATATAAGGCAAGAGGACCAGAAACTAAGTTCTTGTTAAGCTTTTAGGCTTTTAAGCAGCAGTTCAGCTGAGATCCATTTGGATGAGGACACAGAGGCTTCCAGTTTGAGGAAACAGGATCAGCTGAGGAATTAGTGAAGTGAGGTTAGATGTGGCTTGTTCTGCTTCTCTGATCTTTCAGCAGTCACCCCAATACCTGGCTCCAGGTTTGTTTTTATTAATAAGACCATTTAAGATTCGTGTTACAATTCTTACTGTCCTATAACTCACTGTGTAGACCAGGTTGACTTCAAACTCAGAAATCCAGCTGCCTCTGTCTCCTGAGTACTGGGATTAAAGGTGTGCCACCACAACCAGCTTGTGTCTGACAATTCTAATGTGGCTTAATACAACACGAAAACCAAATTCAAATAAGCTCAGCCTTAGTTCACCTGGGCAGCTCTGCTAGCCAGCAGTGTCTGAATCCAGAATGACCCCTCCCATAAATACCCATCTGGCCCATTTTCTAAAAGCCAGCTCCACCTGCCTCTGACAGGCACCCCAGGACCTTTGGGCACTGGATTGCCTGGAGGTTTGCATTTTGATGTCTCAGTAATAAGCAGAATAGCATTAAACTAAAATGGCTGCAAGACACTGAGGTCCGTGCACTCGCTGAATATAACTCCTTACATCTCAATCCCGACGTTATGGCATGAAGAGGCAGGGCCTTTCAGATGTGATCGGGTCGTGGAGCCCGTAAAACCAGCATTAGTAGCTGTAGGTGCCTATATGAAAAGGTTCTCAGAGTGCTTTACGGCATGAAGACATAACAAGCAACCAGACAGTGATCCCCAGCCCAGAAAACAGCCCTTTCCAGAACTCAACCATGCTGACCCTGAGCTCAGGCTCCCCAGACTCCAGGAGTAGGAAAAACAAGCCTCTCTTATGAACAGGTCACTCCATTTATAGTTTGTTACAGCATCTGATTTGACTAGGACAATATCAAGGAGTTATTTCAAAGATTGAGCATGTAGCTTACAAATTATTCAAACAGACCAGGAAACCATATGTACCTTTCCATTAACAATACGTGCTTACTTTATTTATAATCAGCTAATGAGATACTAAAGTAGTTCTAACTTAAGTAAAATTAGTAACATACACCTATATGGTACATCATTTAAACAATATGAAAGTTCCTACTCAATCAACCATTCATTTCATGGTTAATACAGTTAATCCCTATGGAATAGAAGCATTATTTGTTTGAAGGAATGTTAGCCTCAGGGGTGTGCTGTGGAATATTAGTTGAAGATGAATATTTATGATATGGAATATTTGTTTAATGATGCAAAGATGTGTTGCATTCTTTTATGTTGCATTTGTTTAACTCTGTGAAGCTGTATTACTTTGCCTGTCTAAAATACCTGATTGGTCTAATAAAGAGCTGAGTGGCCAGTGGCTAGGCAGGACACAGAAACAGGTGGGGCTGCCAGGCAGAGAGAATAAATAAGTAAATAAATAAAGAAGAAGGGGGAGGAGGAAGAAAAGAAGAAGGAGACGAAGGCACCAGGGGCCAGCCACCCAGCCAGCCATGGAGTAAGAAGAAAAGAAAGATTTATAGGATAGAGAAAGATGAAAGCCTAGAGGCAAAAGGTAGACAGGATAATTTAAATTAATAAATGCTGGCTAGAAATAAGCCAAGCTAAGGCCAGGTGTTCATAACTAAGACTGAGTTTCTGTGTGTTTATTTGGGAGCTGGGTGGCAGGCCACCAAGGAGTAAGGAGTTAAAAAAAAAAAAACCAAACAAACAAACAAAAAAACCAACTACATACTACGTGAAGCTAGGCTATCCACCTACGTAGAGCATGAGAAAGCTAAAACAAACCAAAAAAAAAAAAAAAATTAAAAAAAAAAACAGCTCCTTTAAGAATCTCTGCCTTACAGCAGAGCACTTAAACAGCCCTCTCAATAGAAACAACAACAACAACAACAAAAAAGTAAAAAAATACCTGCCACAGTGCAGGGCACTGGCATTCCAGATATAGGGGACTGAATGCAGTTCTTGCTCACCTACCTTCAACCAGGCTGCAAGCTTTAGGCTTAGACTTGACTTTCAGGGACCAAGAATCAGCTAGGACCAACAACAGGGATGTTTTTTGTTTTTTTGTTTTTTGTTTTTTCCGAAGCAGGGTTTCTTTGTGTAGCCCTGGTTATCCTGGAACTCACTCTGTAGACCAGGCTGTCCTCAAACTCAGAGATCCACCTGCCTCAGCCTCCCACGTGCTGGGATTAAAGGTGTGTGCCACCACTGGCTTTAGCTTCTTTTCTTATTGCTATTTCACAAATCAAGTTTTAATTAAAGCTGACACTCTTTTCTTGAGATTCTGGACATTCAGAGTGTATTTCTATTTAAGGAAACAACCTTTAGATTCATAAATGTAAACATATCTGTTTCAAACTCAGGTCATAGTGGTGTCTGTATTTACCAGATATACTTCCTCATATCAAATTAAGAAAGTGCAGTTATTATTAATTAATGACTACTCCAAGATGTTTGGGGATCCTGAAGGAAACAGGTACATAAACACTAAAAGTAGCAAAAGGCATTTTGATATTTCACTGTGGTTCATCTTAAGAGTTCCTTGAATACATTTAAGAACTTTCCAGAAGGCCAGGCATATTGTCACATGTCTTTAATCCCAGCACTCTGGAGGTAGAGGCAGATGGATTTCTCTAAGTTCCAGGCTAGCTTGTTCTACAGAGTTCTGGGATAGCCAGAGCTACATAGACCCTGTCTCAACCCCCCACACTTCCCCATAGGAATTTTCCAGGTGGAGTTGAAGGTAGAAGAGCACTTTGTTTAGCATATGCAAGGCCCTGGGTTCAACCTTCAGTACTGAAAAAAAAAAAAAAAGATTTTTCTAGGCAAAAATGAAGCAAAACTTAAGAAATCTTACTAACTGAATCTCTTCAACAATCAGCATTGATACTCTTTATCACTGTCAAAATTAAAACAGATATAATCTGTGTAGCATATATAATGTTCAAACTAAAACATTAGAAGCTTTACAGTCAAAATTCTATTAAAAAAGAAAGAAAAGCAATAGATTGAGGAGGTGTTCCAGAGAACACCCATCCCTTCCTTGGAAGCTATTAGCAGTTGATAGCTACTGGAGGAGTGTTATGTACCAGCTTCTTGAGAATAAAACCTCCCATTTTGGAAAGAAGTTTCTTAAGACACTGGATGTTAACTGGGGAGATGAAACAAGATGTGCTAAGGGAGGTGAAACACTCCACCCTACTGTAAGTGAACAAGCCATTAGGACAGCAAGTGAATAATGGCTTCAGGAAGTCCCCCAAACTGACCAGATTCACTAGGCCACTCCCTTCCCAAGCATATGTAAGCAGTAAGGACTGCTGAGAGACTTGCTCAGACAAGCCAAGCTGCCTGGAAGAAGCAGAGACGAACTAAACTCCCTGGAAAGGATACTCCCCAACCTGCTAAGCTGCCTACACTACAGGTTTCCAGCTTCCATGCTTTGTCACCCATGCTCGGTTGGTTTGGTGATGCAGGTGCCTTTGAGTCATTTCTGCTCCTGTAAGCAACCTCAATCAAATTCACTGGTTCATGAAGTTGGACTCTGGTGGCATCTGCACTTCAGTGTGTCATGAGTTCCCTATCTGGGGTGAGTAGACATTGATTCATATCTCCCTAGGTACAATGTCACACCCAGGTACAAATGAACAGCATTAACTGGATTATCAAAAGTTGGAGGGTCACGAAATTTGGAGGGAGACGGAAGGAGTAAGAAAGTTCAAGAAGTTGAGGGTAGATATGATTATATATCATTATATACATGTGTGAAATTCTCAGAAATAAAGATAAATTATAATAAAAATATTAGAATCTTTAAATATAGCATCTACTAAGTTCCCAGTCCATACATTTAACTGACTTCTAGATCTGTCTATTTGGATGTCCAAAAGACACTTGAAACTTTTTTCTCTTTTGCAAACACACGCTACTATTGTAAAGCTGGTGAATAATATCCTCCACCGATTTAGACATCAAAAATCCTGGGAGTAGCCGGGCAGTGGTGGCACACATCTTTAATCCCATCACTCAGGAGGCAGAGGCAAGCAGATCTCTGTGAGTTTGTGGCCAGCCTGGTCTACAGAGTGAGTTCCAGGACAGGCTCCAAAGCTACACAGAGAAACCCTGTCTCGAAAAAAAAAAAAAAAAAAAAGTCCTGGGAGTTGTTATAATACTATTAACAATAACCACCATTGAGGAATAGCTACGTTGTGTTAAAGATTACTCCAGCTATATCATTTGTATTATGCCCAATCCCCACCCTCCCAAAACTCACAAAATAGGTATTATTCTAAGGAACTATGAAGCCAAGAATTCTATTTAATTGCAGTTTCTCCACCTAATTTGATCACTGACCATTGTTTCCACCCTGACTTTTGGTGACCCAGCAGTACTAGTGTGCTCATCTTGGGAAATGCTTGTTGTGCTTTTAAAACTGTTTTCAATAATCTGTATTAGCTCTACCTGTTTGCCAAAATCAGATCAGTGACTTAACACCTAAAGATGAGCTGTGAAAAAGGTATGCATTCAGGCTGTCTACACTTAGTCAAAATTCTTTGTTTTCATAGATTGATTCATTGGAGTTGCATTCCTTAAAGATCAATTATTTACGAGGATCCATCTGTTAAAATAATATGCTTAAACAGCAGGGGAAATGATGGATCATCATTACTTAACATTTTCTCTAAGAGCGCATGAACAGGATACTCCTGAGTTACTGTTTCAGTGAGATAGCAGAAAGGGCACATTAAACGAGCCAGCCAGGCACTGGACCTACTCAGCAGGACTGCAAGAATAACTTGTAGTAATGATCTTTCGGGCCCAGTGTGGTGGTGCATACCTATAACCCCAGCTCCACAGCTGGAGGCAAGAGCATTGTGAGTTTGAGGGTAGTCTACACAGGGAAACAAAGGCTGGACTGGGATATACAGAGAGCCTCTGTCTCAAAAAACATTTCCCTCTCTAGAACCTTATAACCTGTTTATGACTAAACAAATATTAGGGTACTAGCAAAAGGAATCAAAATTACTTTGACAGAACATTAAAAATATCAAAAGTAAGAACATGGTTATCAAAAATATAGTATAATGAGATGTAGCTAAAAAGTACTAAAAACGACTGAGCTTTTGGGGGCAATGCATTTTGAAAATACAGGAGGCAGGGACTGGAGAGATGGCTCAGGCACGGTGCTTAAGAGCACTGGCTGCTCTTGCAGAGGACCCACTTTGGTTCCCAGCACCCACATGACTTCTCACAGCCATCTGTAACTCTATTTCCAGAGGCTCTGATGCTCTCTCTGGCCTCCACAGGCACCAGGCATGCATGTGGTACACTTATGTGCATGCCATCAAAACACTCATACATATAAAATTAATATCTAACATTTTTAAGTTTAAAATATATAGTAAGTAGGAATACTTCCAAAGAAACTTTTTAAGTCTGCTTTATACACCTGTATTATTAATTTGTGTGACGCTTTCTGAAACGTTTCAAAAGATATATTAGTAAGTAATTCAGGTAACACAGGGAGCTCAGCAGAACAGAGACACAGAGAGCTGTCTCTGCCATCTGCATAAAGGTTAGCCACAATTAAGTGTGCTGTGATAAGCAGACAGAAACACCAAATATGCAGAATTCTATAGGAATTCAAGTGCTATGGGCATATGGAAATAAGACAGCTTAAGCAACCCCAACAACATTCTGAAAAATGATTATCCATGACATCCTGAAATCCAACACAAAGTATTCATGCCAAAGAGAAGAAATTCCTCATGAAACCCATAAATGCATATTGCAGCTTTTCCCCTTAGCAATCCTTAGGAACAGGATTATTAATATAAAAATTGATCTGGGAAGCTGGGGACACAGCTTAGCTGGCAGAGTGCTTGCCTAGCAAACACACGGCTCTGAGTCATATCCTTAGCACCCCATAAACCAGGTGTGGTGGCATACGCCTGTGATCCCAGAAAGTGGAAGAAGAATCCTATGCCCTCCTCAAATTCCCAGGGCATCAGGCATGCGTGTGGTGCATATACCACATACAGGCAAAACATATATATAAAATAGAACAAATGAATCTCTAAAAAAAATCTAAGGCAGATAAATGACAAGAAATATATGAATATGTATTCAACATTACTAATCATCAATGAAATGCAAATTAAACCCACTGTCAACTATCACTTGACATGTGTGAAAATGGATATCCTTAAAATGATGAGAGACATTCTGTCTGGGGTATGAATGAAAAGGAAATTACCCAATGATGGAAGCAAGGGAAATTAATACAGCCAGTATAGAAAACAGTGTGGAGGTTCCTCAAATTTTAAAACAAAACTTCTATCAATCTCACTACTGAGTACAGATCCAAAGAAAAATGACATCAGTCTGTCAAATAGGTATCACTGTAAGTCTGTCAAACAGATTCAGAATACACAAGATACAGAATCAAACTCAACGTCTGTAATAAATGAATGAATGAAGATACACACACAACGGGACACCATTTGGCCTTAAAGAAGGAGGGTAACCTGTCACTATAAAACCCTGGGTGAATGTGGAGGACAATGTATTAAGTGAAACAGTTGAACATAGAAAGGTAAGTACTGTGTGGAATCTCAATAATGTGTGTGGTCTCAAATAGTCAAACAGCGCAAATAACAGAATAGAGTTACCATGGGCTACAAGATTTGGTGCAAGATTAGGAGAGGCTTGTCCAATAATGCAGAATTTCAATTAGATAAGGAGTCTTAGAGACCCGCTGTGTACCAGTGAAAACGTATTTTTCACTACTTAATTACTTAAATACTTAAGATTTAAGCATGAGTGTATATATGAACATGGATGCAGTTGCCCTGCCCAAAGAAGCCAGAAGAGAGTGTTGAATCCCGAAAACTGAAGTAAGGGACAGTTACGAGCTGCCCAGTGTGGGTGCTGGGAACTGAACTCAAACCCAGGTCCTTTACAAGGGCAGTATGAGCTATTCACCACTGATCCAGCTCTCCATTCTCCAATGTTATATTCTTGAAATTGCTAAGAGACTGGTTTCAGTGTTCTTGTCAAAAATCACTGATAATATATATTCTAGTTAGCTTGAATAATTGCCGAGTAGAATTGATAATGTACACATGAATTCGTTCCATTTAGCCATTTCCTGATTTCTCCATTTTCTGTATGATAAACTAATACAACTCATGTCAACTACAAAATAAAAAAAAATTACAAAAAGATACAAATTGTACCTGAAATAAAAGTTCACATACCTTGGCTTCCGAAATGCCAAACTGTACTGCTGGCATGCGAGACCCACAGTGGGGGTATAAACAATAGGCATGAATTTTTCAATATCAGACATCAGCACACTATAAAAGAGCTTCTCATTTCTATCTTGCAGATCCATCAACAGAAGATACCTGTGGAAATTGGACACAATTAGATCTACATTCAACAGTTAAAATCCAATAGTAAATATGGCTATTAGAATTCTAATTTCAAGCAAGTATAAATAAAGTACATCTTTAGTCAAATAGAAAACACGCATAATTTTTGTTGGTTGTTTTTTTACTCTTTTGGGGGGCCCGCCACCCAGCTCCCAAATAAATCACACAGAGGCTTATTCTTAATTTTAAATGCCTGGACTTAGCTTGGCTTGTTTGTAGCCAGCTTTCCTTAACTTAAATTATCCCATCTATCTTTTGCCTCTGGGATTTTCTCATTCTCTTACTTTTGTAAATCTTATTCTTATTCCATGGCTTGCTGTGTAGCTGGGTGGCTGGCCCCTGGAGTCATCCTCCTTCTCTGGCTACTTCTTTTTTCTTATATATATATATTCTCTCTGCCTGCCAGCCCTGCCTGTCCTTTCTCCTGCCTTGCTATTGGCTGTTCAGTTCTTTATTAGACCATCAGGTATTTTAGACAGGCACAATAACACAGATTCACAGAGTTAAACAAATGCAACATAAACAAAAGTAACACACCTTAAAATAATATTCCCACACATAATCAAGCCAGGCATGGTGGCATGCACCTCTAATCCTAATACTTGGGCAACTCAGGCAGGACCAAATATGAGGACAGCTTGAGTTACACAGTGAGACCCTGTGTTTAAAAACCAATAGCGACCATTTTTAGAAATATCCTTCAAGGGGCTGGGGAGATGGCTCGGTGGGGAAAGTATCTGAGGTGCAAACAGGAGGACCTGAGTTTGGATCTCTGACATCAGTGCAAAACCTGGGTTCAGTGGTCCACATCTATAACCTGGTGCTGGGGTTGCAGACACAAAGATCCCCAGATCTCACTAGCCAGCCAGGTTAGTCAATCAGTGTGCTCTGGGTTCAGTGAGAGATCCTGTCTCAAAAACTAAGGTGTAATACTAGAGAGAAAGATATACATCTTCAACTCCTGACCTTTACAAGTTCAAGCATGTGCATGCACACAGACACACACAGGTGCACACATACACAAATGTATACATACAAAAAAACTCAACATCTCAAAGAAGGAGGAAACCCAAATTGGATTGCTACCATTCAAACATTACTACTATTGTGAAATAACATAATTTTGCTCAGTACGTGGACAGAGGCAGTCCCAATTTTATAATTAAAGAGATGAAAATATCACAGTAGAGTTTAACCGCTAATTTCAGCAAACTAATAGCCCTTCTTTGCTTCCTTCTCTTCCCTTTCTTTCTTTCTTTAGACAGTCTCACTATACAGTCCTTGGGGGCCTAGAACTTACTATATAGACCAGCCTGACATAGAACTTACGGAGTTCCACCTGCCTCTGCCTCCTGAGTGCTGGGATTAAATAAATGCACCAACACACACAGCTTTTAATGGCCTTTCTCTGTGTAAAGGCATTTCTTGTCTAGTTATCTCTCTATGAATAACCCTTTTTGCATTACCAATAACTTCAATAAAATTCAAACTGCTTTGTACAACTGAAAAGTCTTGAAAATCTGTGTTCACTATAGCAAGGCCCTATGCACAGTGATCTCTGGTGTGGGTTAGAGATCACTTAAGTGTGTGATTGTGTGCAGAAAGCTCAATCTCCAACGTGCCGACTGGAACAGCACTGGGAAATTCAAGAGGTGACATTAGCAGAAAGGAGGTCACTGGGAAAACTGGCCTTAGAAGGGACTAACATAGTTCCCGTGAGCATTTCCTTCAAAGAAAGCTTACTTGATAAGATGGCCGCCCCTTCCTGCCATCAGATACTGTCCTGCTGTACTGTAGATAGAAACTCATGCCCAGCTAGGAAGCACTACCAAGGCCCAGATTGTTCAGGACTGAAAGTCTGCGTCACTCCCCCAGAAGAAGGCAGTTATAAACACCAGTAACGACCAATGATCAATTTTAGAAATGAGGGCAGAAATTTTCTTGGACATTTCTTCCTTCTTTTGTTAAGAATATTCATGTTTACATATAAATAGATAATATATTAAAAAACAATGGGCAGATATCATTTC
Source organism: Peromyscus attwateri (assembly GCA_902168425.1). Lineage (NCBI taxonomy): Eukaryota > Metazoa > Chordata > Mammalia > Rodentia > Cricetidae > Peromyscus > Peromyscus attwateri. The sequence goes on along the minus strand of CABHPP010114678.1, from coordinate 16,820 downwards.
TCATAGGAAAAATATCTTGAGAAAGGTAAACTGAGAATAGATTATAAAAATATTTCACTCAAATGTTCCTAAAGATAGTAAATGCTTTAAAAAAAAAATCACTGCATTTGCGAACAAATTCTCCTAAAGTTAACTATCCATTCCAAAGTTTGTAAATAGCTCAACTTTCTTTTACAAAAAGCAACAGGAAAGAGTGTTTCCTAAGAGAAATATGTTCATAAATGTGTTACCTGTCGAAGTCAGAGTTCAGACGCTCGAAATTCTTAACTACTCTAAGGACCTGGATCTCCTGACTGACAAAGGAAGGCGGCAACAACCCATGAATGTTCAGCTGTTGTCTCTCCTCCAGAGTAAACGCCAAGTCCTAGGAAGAAAAGGGAACCGATGATTTGCAGAGAAGGACAAGACAAATAGTGAACATACAGGGTCTTGGGAGGCAGGGTCTAGCTGCTGGAAGCACAGCCAGCTAACTGTGCACTAACCATCTGCTTCCTTAGCTACAGATACGAAGGTGAGAGCAGAGAATGGACAGGAAGAAACTACTGAAAAGCACAAAAATGAGAGGCCTGAGAAACAGAGAGCTCAGCCAGTAAAATGTCTGCTGTGCAAATGTGAGGAACTGAGCTGCGAGGCCCAGCACTCACATAAAAGCCTGGCCTGGTAGCACATGTCTGGAACCCTGGCACTCCGGGAGGGGAGACATGTGGACCTCCAGCTGGCTAGCCAATCAGTGAGCTCCAATGTCAGTGAGAGACCCCGTGTCAAAAAATAAGGTTGAAAGTGATCAAGAAAGATACCTAGTCTATCTCTAGCCTCCACATTTGCATGTACACACATGTGCACATAAAAATCCATATACACAAACACACGTGTACATACGGTATATGCAGCACATACAGAAAATGAAAGATACAGTCATTAATGTCAGAAAATACAGAAATGAACAGTCACCTATTTTTAAATGTGACTAGAAGTAGGTTGGCTGACACCTGCTGTGCTTCCAGCTGTGAACTAGGTCAGGAAATAAACTGCATGATTCCTAGGGACCTGTTCCAACCCTCCATCTCAGGTTATCTCCTACTATCCTTATGCAATCCTGGTCACACTCATTTCTTCTCAAGTCCAAATGCAGCACATTTTTATTCTTCATGCATGGCATCTTTATCAAAAATGTTCTTCTTGACATCACACACTTCGGACATAAGACCTGGTGGACTCAAGCTTGATCTGACTTGACAGCCTCAGACCTTAGGACTAGCTTTTATAGTATTGGAAGGCACTAGGCAAGCTTCCAAGAGAGGGAGCAACCAATAGTCCTACCCGGCTGTAACACTTATAAATCACAACAGCGACACCATCATGGCAAGATATCCCCAAGGGCGCAACAGTGGCTCACATACCTTGTCAGTGACCAACAGCTCTGTAACTGGATGTAAGGCCCACTTAACTGAAGGGAAATCACTCCTGACACTAGAAATCAAGACAACTACCAGGGCTAGTAAGGTCATGGATTTTCTAGAACCTATAACTGCCACTCTACTAAAACACGGTACTTCCTAATTGCATTCTTCATGTTTATCCTTCTACCCACAGATAAGTGTACTTCTTACCATCTGTCAGACACTTTGCTTTATAACAGATGGAGACCTTTACAGAAACCGGTCAAAATGCAGGGAACAAGTGATTACAGAGTGCCCAGCCCCACCGGACACGTGTATGACCCAACTCCTGCACCTAAGGTCCAGAGAACCATGGGAAACAGGGAGGAAAGATGGTAAGAGCCAGGGGACCAGGAAACAGGCTGTGAGCTTTTTGTCTCCTAAAATGACAAGGAAGTTTCATTCATGATACCTCAACTACCCTATGACTACCTAAACAAGAAGTGAAGAAGTATACCACCAACAGACATGCTAATGTAGAAGGAGAAATCTCACATGGCTCCACCCATAAACAAAGAACCACAGGCACCTAAGGAATGTGGAGAGGAGGAAAAATACTCTTCCCCAGGGATGAGACCCCTAACTGGTTATCCAAAACCAAATGGTCAGCCCTGAAATCATACAGATACAAGTAACGCTAAATGGACTGAGCAGATTGTATTTATATATTTAAGCATGGGTATGGAGTAGAGGAGAGACAGACACACACACACACACAATTTAAAAAAAGGTCATGATTCTGAGACGGAATGAGGAAAGGATGAGAAGGAGGAAATTTATGTAATTACATTCTAACTTTTAGAAAATGTCCTTCTGGCTGGGCAGTGGTGGCATAGGCCTTTAATCCCAGCACTCAGGAGGCAAGGGCAGGCAGATCTCTGTGAGTTCAAGGCCAGCCTGGTCTACAAAAAGTGTTCCAGGACAGCCAGGACTATTACAAAGAGAAGCTGGTATTGAAAAAAACAAAACAAGCAAACAAACCAACCCCCCCTCAAAAAAAAAAAAAAAAGAAAGAGGAAGTCCTTTTTACCTGCTTCTCCTTTCAAGACTGACCCCAAGTGCTTGATCCTCTCTAAAGTGTTTCTAAACTCATCACCTCTGCTATTATTCCCATGTTAAATGATCTGTTTACATAAACATAGGAGTATAAAACAATAGTAATTGTAAAAGAACTCAAGACTAAGCAAATAAAATAGAAATAAGGAGTCGATACAAAATGGACCTAAAAGATTTGTTGGAATACACTACGGGAAGTCAAAGCAAAGAGGCCCAGCAGACATTAATAACAAGAATGACCTGGTAGATTGGGATGAGGAATCCTCTCTAGAAGATTCCTGATGGAGATACTGAATCCTAAGAGGCTTCTATTCCAAGACTGGGCTGCTGCTTCTTTGGGCCCATTATTAAGTGCTGACATGGCATGATGAATGGTTGGCTGTCTGCCCTTATGAACAGAATGACAGCCAACCATTAGACTGGAATAAAAGAAACCTCAGTGAACCTGTATGGTCCTTCTGCCATGTGAGGACAGAAGATGGCTGTCTATGAAGCAGGAATTGGATTCCCCACCAGATACTGACTACAGTGTGTTGACACGGGGCTTCCCAGCAGCCTTCAGAAATGCAAAAACACATACCTTGTATTTTAAAAACCCAGTCCATGGTATTTTACCATTATAGCCCCCCAAAAAACTAAGTAAGGTTTGTACCTTGTGATGTTACTGTTTCTTGACAGTCCAGATGGACAGGAACACATTCACTAAATACATGAACGGCTCTGCAGCCATTCCCTCTGTCCCTGAATGTTTGTACAATGAGGAATAATGACTCTTGAACCCTGCCATAATAAGACCTCAATTTATTGCATACACAAAACAGACATTTTACATATTTAATTTTGGAAACACTAACATTTTTTTACAACTATAAAATGCTATTTAGAAAACTGATTAGAATATTCATTCTGGTAAAATTATTTTTAAACTTAAAGCAATCAAAAAGGGACATTAGTGCAAGATCATCTATAAGATGGAAGAGATAATTCAATAGATTTTCAATTGTGTATATTCATGTGTGTGTGTGTGAGTGTGTGTGAGTGTGTGTGTGTGTGTGTGTGTGTGTGTATGAAATAGAAGAGAAACTTGGACTCTTTTTCAAACTAGAAAATGAAAGAAAGAGAGGAAGGGAAGGAAGAAAGGAGGGAGGGAGAGAGGGAGGGAGAGAGGGAGGGAGGGAGGGAGGGGAAAAAATGTTAGGCAAAAAAAAATCTCAAATAAATACAAATGTTACAGAGAAACAGTGGAGCACTAGATGTTATACACTGCGACCACATGCCTGCAAAAATACCAACCAAATATGGTCTTCTGAGAACACAGCTTACGGTCAGAAGCTCTAACATACGCTCCTTCGTCCAAGCAACAGTGGTACTTCGCCGTCTTCACTCAGAGAGCCAGGCCTTTTACTTACATTTCCCCCCATCTGGTCTGATCGAACAGACCTCTGTGCAGTATCCCATACCCCACGTAAATGGGAATGCCATCTGGAAATCTCTCCATAGTCTTTGATGTTTAGTAATTGCAGACTCCTACACTGTTCGCCAAATATTCGCAGACACACTAAAGCACCAACTCATCTGTTTTAAAAAACTAATAATTAGGGCTTAGAAATCTGGGGAAATGGGCCAAGTTTAAAAGGGAAAAAAAAGGTCCTATTATTGAGTTCATATCATTTCATGGCCCTTTAGGAGGTAGGGAAAAAAATCAGTGACGAAGGAAACTTAAATCTTAGAATCCCTGAAACTTTTAGGGTAATACATGATTTTATTTAACCATAGCTTTTATTTACCATATTACTAGAGACATCGTTTTAGACAATTTTATAGAAACTGATAAACAAGTCAGCCCTGTCCAAAACCTGGCAGTGAGGTGTTTCAAAGAAGTTGTATATTCATGTCACCCTGCATGGCCTGCACAAAACAGATGGCTTCGGAGCGCACATCCAGGGTCCAACTTGCACTTGACTTCTGTCAGACTTGTCATGGAGTTGAGAGGGTTAAAGGTCCATACACAGATCGGGTTTCCAGACACCTGCAGTGCCCCCCCCCCAAAGGTCCTTCACACTCTTTTTTTTTTTTTTTTTTTTTTTTTTGAGACAGGGTTTCTCTGTGTAGCTTTGCGCCTTTCCTGGAACTCGCTTGGGAGACCAGGCTGGCCTCGAACTCACAGAGATCCGCCTGCCTCTGCCTCCCGAGTGCTGGGATTAAAGGCGTGCGCCACCAACGCCCGGCCCTTCACACTCTTAGTCCAATCTGAGTTTCACCCCTTCCTTGTTCTTTTTTCCCTTACGCCTTCAAGACTCTTGCACTGGACTTCTGGACAGCAGAAGGACAGGCACTCTGTTCCATTGCAAAGGGCAGCAGCAAACCAAACAACTCTACTACTCTACTTCTGAACTCCACATAGCTTCCCGAGAAAACAAACCTCTCATGCAGAGATCAGAAGTGAACGGCTCGCACGAGGGGCTTGTGTTAGAAGTCTATACGCAAACACAACCACTGGGGAACTGCGGGAGGGATTCGGCGATTCGGCAGAAACTTATCAGAAAACAAACGCATTTTATTCTCTTCAATGACCATCTTTAATGTTCCCAGAGAAACTTGTGTGGTTTGGATTCACTTGTCTCAGAATTATAACTAAAACTAAACCAAGCAATTGCAAAAATTGTAACTCACTAGAAATCTTGAGCCAGATAACCTACATAGGATGCTAACTGTGACAACAGACTTATTGATATGTTTAAGACAACTGAAATAAGAGGGCAGAAATGGTTATGTTTGTTTATCTAGTGTCTAGAATACTTCTTGACACTTAATGGGTAATCCACAAATTGAGAATTAACTCAACTATTTTCTGTAACTAGACACTATTTTTACTTTCACAGAGAAGAAATATTACAAACCACAAAAGTAAGTGAAAGGCAACAATCACAAAGAAACTGATAACCTAACAGTATTTCAAGTGCTCAACAGAGAAGACCAGGAGGTGCCTCCATACCCCGCAGTACTCCTCGCACACTCTCGAGGACAAGATGCCGCCACACCCTGCCGTGTCCATCACACACTCACGAAGACAGGTAGAGTGTTTCTGTTCACTCAAGTACTCATTACATGCTCATTGCTACAAAGGAGACAGCTGCTGACACATGAATGCAAATTAATCTCAGATGCATTAGGTCAAGTGAAAGAAACCAGACTCTTATTCACAGGACGTTCTGGAAAAGCAGGGGCCACATGTAGAGAAGGGCTCCCACCAACAGGAGAGACAGAGACTTTCTTGAGGTGACAGACTGCTTTTGTGGTGCTGACTGCATAGCACTGGACACTGACAAAACCAATAGAACTAGTCACCAAAAGAATGCACAAAATGTTCACTATACCAAGTTATCTTAGGCTCTCGACAATTCGGCAGATAACCTTCTTGGTTAAAATGAAGAAATACAGTAATAAGGACTAAAAGTTTGTTTATATATTGTTAAACATAGTAAAAGGGACTAAAAGCATATTATTGATATATTTTACATTCAAATTTTAAAGTATCATTTTTGTCTAAATAAGATGTCTTTAACTCCTTTTTCATAGTCTATTGTTTAAACTTTAAATAAGTTAAATCTCTATAAATGATTTAATGTTACTGCAAATAATTTGACAAATCAATCTTTAAAAATATTTCTTTGGATTTAAAATATTTTAGAATTTTGGAAAATTTTATTGTCATACATATATAAGAGGGAAACTTATATTATTCTAAATCAAATAAATAAAACTGAAGCTAGGTACATGCCTGTAATTTCAGCATGAGGGAAGCTGAAGACAGGATGATTGTAAGGCCAAGGCTTGCTGAAGCTACATAACAAGACCCTGTCTCAATACAAGTATACATTTTTAAAAAGGTTAAATTGAGCTTGAATTTTTATTGTCATATTTTGAATTTGTCAATGTAGTTATATACATATTTTACATCTACAAAAAGAGAAGCATTCTTTCCACCACAGCTTTTAGAGTGCCCAAAATTATTGTTTAAATAACCTGTTTTTATAATTAAAACATAGTATTTTTTATATCTTCCTAGTGGTACGCCATCTTATTTCTATGTTGGTGTGTGTGGGGGGGGGGGGTGTGTGTGCAGAGGCATGTACATGATGAACAGAGGCCCACACCGACTATCTTAGTTGCTCTCTGCCTTACTGAGACAGGGTCTCTCAGTGAACCTGGAACTAACTCATCAAGTCAGCTAGGCTGCCTGGCCAATGAGCTCCAGAGATCTCCTGTCTCCACTTGAACCAGTGCTGGGCTTAGACAGGCACCACTCTGCTCATCATTGTACATGGGTGCTGGGATCAATCTTATCATCTTCAGACTTGTACAGTGGGCACTTGGTTCAACACCTCCCCTGTCTCATTTTTTAATTTTTTGGGGGGTACTGATTAAGGATTTAGAGTCCAGGCACAGTGACATGCACCTATAATTCCAGCACTCCACAGAGTAGAGTGGAGTTCAAGGGCAGACCCAGGTGTGGCGGTGTGTGACTTTCCAGGCAGAGGAAGGTGGATCTCTGTGACTTCAAGGTCAGCCTGCTCTACATAGTGAGTTCTGTCTATTCCAAATAGGGACACATAGTGATAGCCTGCCTTAAAAAAATAAATAAGCCGGGCGTTGGTGGCGCACGCCTTTAATCCCAGCACTCGGGAGGCAGAGCCATGTGGATCTCTGTGAGTTCGAGGCCAGCCTGGGCTACCAAGTGAGCTCCAGGAAAGGCGCAAAGCTACACAGAGAAACCCTGTCTCGAAAAACCAATAAATAAATAAATAAATAAAAATGAAAAATGTTAAAAGCCAGTCTGAACTACACAGACTTGATCTCAAAAAAAGAAAAAAAATTGCATAAATCTTTTAAGATAAAGTCTAGCCTAACCAGCAAGTTCCAGATCAATAAGAGGCTGTGTCTCAAAAAGAGGTGGATGACTCCTGAAGGACAACACCTGAAGTTGTCCCCTGGCCTCCATATACATGCACAAACAAACGTGTGTGCGCGCGTGCACACACACACACACACACACACACACACAAATAAAATCTTGAGCCAGGCCTAGTCATACACACCGACACCTCAAAACAGTAAGGCATCTAAAAACAAGCAAATAAAGACTTACTTTAAACTGCACACAAGTGACAGCACCTTAAGTACATTGTCTTGGTCCAATGTGTCCAACATATCTTATATCACATACTTTTAAATATATTCCATATAATCAGTTTTGTTGGTAGTATCACGTGCAGTGTTTAAATGGTGGTTTTAAGGTATATGCACTTCAACAAACTGTAAAGGGGCCTTTGGCATAAAACATGTCAAGAACTGCTAAAGAGAACTATGCTTCAGATTTTAAGGCCCATGTACCTCTGACATAAACCCAGAAATGCCATGGGCAGCTTCCTCTACGAGGCCACAGCTGACATGTGTAGAGATGTTTTCTGACTCACGTTTGCTACTTTATTGAGCTTGTGAAGCTTGCTGCACTGGTCAGAATTCCTCAGAAATGCCATACATACACACATCTGTATAGACACATATATACGAGATTTATTAATTATGAGAACTATAATTGACTCACTCGACTGTGGGGTCAGAAAAGCCACAGTGCTATCTCTAGCAAGCTGCAGACCCAGGGGAGTCAGTGCTGTGATATCAGGCCTGAAAATCCCTAAGTGCAAGATCCTTGAAGTACTAATCTTTCGGTTTTGAGTTTATGGGAAAAGAAAACAAAAAATAAAAAACACCTGACGTCCCAGCTCAAAAACAGGCAGAAGGAGAACCTCCCTATTTGGTGTTTTTATTCCAGTCAGGCCTTCAACTGATTAAATGAGGCTCACCCACACCAGAAAGGAGAATCTACTTTACTCAATTCAAAGGCTAATCTCATCCAGAAACACCCTCTAAGGCACTCCTAAGAATACTGACTGACCAAATGTATGGGCACTCCTTTGATACACAAAGTTAACTGTCACTCTCAGCTAATATTTTCCAACAAGTTACATTGAATTCATGCTTATGGTGCCCGTGTCAGTTACATTTTGCTGCTGGGATAAAGTACCATGACCATAAGCAACTCGGGAAGGACAATTTTATCTTATCCATCTAATGGCCAAGGCAGGAACTGAAGAAGAAGCCATTCAGGAATACTGTTTATGGGTTTGCTTCCTCGGGCTTGCTCAGTTACCTTATAGATCCCAGACCCTCCTGTCCAGACACAGGGCCTCTATGAATGACCCACAGACATTCCCCAACCTGATGGAAACAATTCCCCACCCGAGGCTCTCTCAGGTATGTCAAACTGACAACCAAGATCAGCCATTACAAATGATTAAAAACAAGTACTAGAAATGAATAACACAATAACTGAAAATTTTCACTGGATGGGTTCAAGAATGGAAATGAAATAGAGTGGGGAGAGTCAGGGATGCTCATGATGGATCATTCCAAATGAACCAATCTGATAAAGTTATGAAATAAAACACTAGCAGGCCTTTTATTCTGCATTTAGCATTTACATCATCAGTCTAAAAAGGAGAGAATGCTGGAGTTGGCTCAGCTGACACAGTGCTTGTCATGTAAACCAAAGAAACTTATTTCACAACCCCAGCACTCAAGCAAAAGTCAGGTATGGTGTCAGGCTTTTTTAATCCTCACTCTGGGGAGGTAGAGGCAGGCATCCCTGGAGTTCACTGGTCAGCCTAACTAGCCAGTGATCTCCAGGCTCAAAGACCGACTCTACTCAGAGAGCAAAATGAAGAGCAGATGAAGAAGACATCCACCATAGCTGTCTGGCCTCTCCACATCCACGTGTGTGCAAGTGCACACAGATATACGCACCAAAAAGAGGAGAAAGGAAAAAAGACTTGAAAAATATTCTAAAATTTATGAAAATCTTGCAAAAAGATATAAGATTACACAATCACGAAGTTTAACAAAGCTAAGAACAGTAACAAAAATTCTAATTGCAAAAGCATTTATATTCAAGATTTTGAAAATGGAAAACAAGCACCATCATTAAGACATCCAAAGAAAAGTGATATACATACACATAATTACCCAAGCGACTACAGCTTTCTCATCACAGTCAAGGTAGACCAGGAAGAAGGGGACAATGCTTGTAAATACTGAGGAAGAGAACTGGTAACAGATAATTCCATACCCAGTGAAAATATGCTTCAGAAATCAAAGTGAAATAAGGACATCCCCAAAGAAAGGAAAACCAAGATAGCTGGTCTCCTGCAGACCTAGTCTAAAAAAAACCTCTTGAGATAGAAGGGAAATGTCTCCTGGTACTGGGTAGCTGTTTGAGCCATGCCTGAAGCACCACCCTGGTTACAGCTGCCTATGAACTTGAGTTACTGGTCTCTGGGGCATGGCCACCAGGGACCCTTAAGGCCTGGGATGTACGCTGGCCCTCTTCTTGACTACCTCTTGGTTCTGGATGCTGAGATCTTGGACCAAGCCATTCAGTGTGGGACATAGTTCAGCTTTCCCAGACCCTATGATAAATCTCCTGTGGTTGTGAGTTTACCCCCAAATAAATTCCTTTGATCATTATATAGACTCTGTGGGTTAATCCCAATTTATTTCAAAGAATATGATGGGCACTGAAGAAACTCCATATGGAGTTTGCTTTCCTTATAGCAAAAGTTAACCATGTGGGCAAGAAACTGTTCTTGCCTGGACTGCTTGACAAAATGTTGTATCGACTGAACATGCAGGACCCATAGAAAAAATAACCACTAAATTTTGCCAAAACAAGGCAAGGTGGTCCTTCAGGTTCCTGCTTTGCAGAGGAGACTGCCAGACATTCTGCAGGACACAAGGAAAAGCAACAGAGAAACTCTAGGCCTATAAGCTGAAGATGGATGCCCCAACATTGCAGAGGAACTTTGGGTGACTATCCATGCAGCCAGCTGTCTCTGTCATTCTAGATTTTTGGAAGTTGCTTACAATGCTCTTTCTGTTTACTCAGGTAATATTATATCCTTCTGGGGTCTTTGATCTAGTTGAAGTCTAGATAGTAATAATTATAATTTCCTTTGTTATGATAAAGGATAAATTAGATATGAAACTTTAGACTTACAAATATAGGATAAATGATAAAATATTTTCTTTAATTTTGCCAAATACAAATAGACTAGATATTGTAACTGTAATTCTTGCTTGATAACTGTTTGTTATATATAATTTTACTCTATTAAAGCTAAAACCTTCCTTTTTGATTAGATAGCAAAGGGGAAGTGCTGGGGGATGTCTTTCTATATGCTGTGAATATATGTTGTTCCCATTGGTTAATAAACAAACCGCTTTGGCCTATGGCAAGGCAGCTTAGAGGCAGGTGGGAAATCCAAGGAGAGAGACAGGAAAGAGAAAGGTGGAGTGAGGGAGATGCCAGGCTGCCATCCTAGGAGCAACATGTAATGGGACACAGGTAAAGCCATGGAACGCATGACAATACATAGATTAATAGTCATGTGTTGAGTTAAACTATAAGAACTAGCTAGCAAGAGGCCTGCCAAAGACTATACAGTTGATAATTAATATTAAGCCTCTGAATGATTATTTTATAAGCAGCTGAGGGACTGTGGGGCCAGGCAGGACCTGAGAAAATTTACAGCTACATCTCCTGAGGACAATTTGGGGCATCAGCAATCAAAGAACAGAAACTGTAAATATTTGGGAACTGTATCAGTCTCCTCTCCCTCCTAAACTCTTCAAAATATGTATGGGAATTTAAAAGGACATAACATTTTATCTTCTGCATCATATATAAAGATGTGAACTGATGCAATACATACAAATACAGTGGTTAACAGAGAAATGTAATGAGCCCCACAAGACGGTAATAGTGGCACATTCCAAATGAGTTATAAAATCTTAATGTTACGTAGACTATAAAAGAGCATTATTTCTGAACTGATAAAAGAAAATGACTATGCAAAGAGTGTGGTCATAAGACTTTTAAATAGACTAAAATACAATTATAAATATTAAAACAATGGAAAAGGAGAAATCTCAGGTTAAAATCAGAGAACAGACATCTAATAAAATGTTAGACATAAATCCAAATGTAACAATTACATTAAATATAAATGATCTAAACACACAAATTAAAAGATACTGTTAGAAACTAACAACGACTGACTAAATCACACCTGCTTCTCACTTGTGTAATTTTGTCAGGATTTAAGAACTGCCACTCCACATGGCAGCATTTCTAGCTATAGGTTACAACTTGACAGTTGTGGATCCCTTAAAGCCAGCAATAGCATCATGTCACATGTTAGTTCTCAAAGAAGGAATAACTGTTTTCCATTTTCCTGATCGATAAACTGAATTTTTCTGATGATTTGGAAAAACATAAATTGCCTGAGAAATTTGAGAATGGAATTTGTCTGATATATCCTGTACTATGAAGTATAAAGTTTTCTATTTTAAGATATAAGGTGTACGATTTCTCCTATATGTCATATAGTGACTTTTAATTTTTTAAATTTAAAAGACAAAATTTAGTTTTAATAATTTTAAATTAGAAAATAAAAATTGCATTTATTTATTATGTATGTTTGTGGAAATAGATACATTGTAGAATGGATAACTTAAACTAATTAACATATGCGTTACTCCCACATACTTTGTGATAAGAACACAGAATTTAGGAAGGTTTCTTTAATATGAAGATGGTTGTGTTACTTGATTTATATTCATAACTATTATAACTCATCATTATAAAGAATCCCTCCTGTCACGTTTGGTTTTTTATAGGGGGTGGGGTTGCTAGTTGATTTTTTGGTCTTTGATTTTGGAGAATATTTTAGGTGGGGCCTCACTGTCTGACTACCAGGTTGGTGTACAACTCACCATGCAGTTCAGGTGATCTCAAGTCCAAAATCCTCCCGCTTCCACCGTCATGTAATTTTTCAGAACATGAGCTTCTGTCTGATAGAGGATCATCACCCATATTTCTTGTTTGTATTTTTCCATCCCGTTACTTGGCTTTTCTATAACACTTGTTCTAGATATTTCTTTGAGACAGTGCATCATGCAGCCCAGGCTGGCCTCAAACTCAATATGCAGCCAAGGATGACCTTATATTTCCAATCCTCCTGCCTTTACCTCCTGGGTACTGGGCTTATAGGCCTGCACTACACCACCATGCCCAGATTATGCCATACAGGAAATCAAACCCAATACTTTGTTCAAACTAGGAATGCACTCTACCAACTGAGCTATATCCCCAGCTCTGTTCTGGATAATTCTTCTGCACAGTGCAGTTTGCTTGAGCTTTATCAAATAATCAAAAACAAATTTTATTAATGCAACTTATTTATATTCACTGATCTGACCAATATGTTTGATCATGATTCTATTATTACATTTACTACAGGTCCTAAAAATAGGGTATTAGACCTTCAATTAGTAAAAGTTTAAAGACAAGCAGAGGGATGATCATTCCAAGGTGTAATTTCACTTAAGCTAGTGGCCCAAATCATGAATTTAGTATTAAGCTCACTAACCAGACCTGGCAATACAGTAACAGTCATCCTCATCTCAAAATTATTGATTTATCTTGATGTGGTAGTCTGTGCCAGTCATCCCAACTACCTAGGAGACTGAAGCAAAGGAATCAACTAAATTCAAGGCAAGCTTGGGCAATTTATAAATGCAAGACCTTGCCTCCAAATAAAGGGGAAATGGGGAGAAATATAGTTAGATCAGTGGTAAAGTTCTTTCCAAACATACATAAGACCCTGGGCTCATTGCCCAATGTTGAAAAGAAAGTAAGATTTTATAAGCGTCTGATAAAATCTATGACTTTGACATGTGCCTAGAAAAACAGGAAGCTGGGCTGAACGGCCAAGGTTGAACCACAGTCCCATAGGCAACACTGAGGGCAAAGAAAAGAGTTACTCTGTAACAATGTTCTGTAATACCCTTTTTAAAGTTCCACTTAAGGAAGTCAAAGCAGAAGACTATGAGACATTAACTGATTGCTAGCTTCCTTTTTTTTTTTCTCAAATCAAAATAACATTCTACCAGAGTGTACTAAACACAAGTAAAAGTATTATATGATGAAATTTCAATGACTTAAGTGTATTAGATGGTCAGGGCTGCCAAAATAAAGTACAGTACCACAAGCAGGGTTGTGTAAACAAAACTCATTTATTTCTCACAGTTGTGAAAGCTGGCATGCTTGAGACCTACCTATCGGCAGGGCTGGTTTCCTCCTGACATTTCTCTCCTACTCTACAGACAGCTTCTGATCCACAAACTATCAACACCTCCCTGTGTCCTCGCAGGTCCGTCCTTTATCTTGAAAATGGTACTGGGAGTTATAATTTCAACATAAGAATTTTGGAATAACGTAATTCACTGCATATAAAGACATTTCTAATGCATGTGTATTATTTTATAATACAGATGTACTATGTCACAATCAAGTTGGAAAATACCTTTGAAGACTCTGAATAATTTAAAAATATTGTAATCTGTTCATTAAGGGGCTTACTCTTAACACTGCACTCGAGTCTAAGGACCCCTTCAACCTTCAGATTCCTGGGAATATTCACAACGGAATCACGATCATGAACACACAAGCACTCATGCTGGTGTTCTTAACCAGTAAAAAAGAAATAAATAGATAAATAATAAATGATGTCCGTGACCTTTCAGTATAAAAGCTCTAGAACTTCTAGTCCCATGTTTTTCTGAAAACATTTTTTATTGTTTTACTCCAAGGTCACCAGCTGAGCCTGCTGAGGACTAAAGATAAGCTTGTCTTCTGTCTTCAAAGGCAAAGGTTCCGGGTGTCTGCAAACAGGAGGGTCGGTGGTTGACTTAGATATATTACAAGTCCACCTCCACAGCCTCAGGAAAAATGGTGACTTTTTATATTCTCTCTACTATTGAAAACAATTATCATTTGTCTTAAACCACAGTGCTTTCTGTTCCTAATCATAAGATGTGTTTCTCTCTCTCTTTTCCTTATAACACACCAAAGTAGGTCTTGATAAGCTGGGAAGCAAACAGCCATGAAGCATTTCTCAGAAATTCACCTTTTAAATTTCAAAGTTAATAATGCAGTCCAAATTGTATTTTTATGAGAAATCATCACTAGCTACAACTGGAACAAAATGCCTAAAACATCTAAAAGGGGTAGCATTTGGAGACTCGTAGGAACAATTATATATAACAAAGTTATCAATTAGTGTTTTCCAACCACTGCATAAACAAAGTGAGAAATAAGAATTATTTTATTATACATGCAATTTTAATTTTTGTACAGCAGTTTATAAAACATGATTATTGGCCACATAAAATTTCTGAAAACATAGAAACACAAGCCATCCAAATCAGAAGCTATCCTGGAAATAATAAATTTTAAATTAGACATATATAATATATATATGGGTGTGTGTGTGTGTGATAGGCATGGATAAGCATCTTAAAATAGTTCAGGCTGCAGGGTATGGTGGTTCACACCTGCAACTGTAGCACTCGAAAGGCTGAGGCAGGAGGATTGCTTTGAGTTCAAGGCCAGCCTGGGATACACCAAGAGAGATCCTGCCTCAAAAAAAGTGTGTGTGTGTGTGTGTGTGTGTGTGTGTGTGTGTGTGTGTGTGAGAGAGAGAGAGAGAGAGAGAGAGAGAGAGATTCATAAAGATAGCAAATCCCCTTAGTTTGAGGCTGATGTACTTCCCAAACAGCTATGATGAAAACAGTCTGAAGTGATACATATTTGATTTAGAATAAGGTTTAAAACTCTGAAGATCTTGTCTCTCTGGTTTTTTTTTCACTTCATGTCTACTGTTAATTTTTATTTCACCAATTTTTAACTCGATTATCCACAAGTAGTTACAATTTCACAGGTTGTAAAGTTTAAGCCAAATTCTAACATTTCTGACTATCTTCTATAATACAATAACAGATTCAAATGAACTTTGGACTTCAGTATAAATGTGCATTAATTAGATATTAATTAATTAGACAGCTACATTTGTGAGTATATTGTCTTAGGATAATGCCAGAACTAACACTGTGGAAGCTACCTGCAATTGTTGGGGTGGTGGCTAATGCCTTTAATCTGAGGACTTAGGAGGCAGAGGCAGGCAGATTTCTATAACTTCAAGGTCAACCTAGTCTGCATAGTAAATTCCATCCAGACCAGACAAAGCTACACAATTAGACCTTCACTAAATAAATAATGACAAAGTAATAAATACAAAATAATGTGGGACAACTGAGTGTGTAAGTGTAAGCATTAAATAATGACAGTGGGAATAAGATAATTAGGAAAGGCTTTCCTAGGGAAATGATTACTGAGTCAATTAATATCATTTTAATTCTAGGAATTACACAACAAAATGGAAAGAAGAAAATCATCAAATATATTTTAAGCACCTCTAGTGGTGAACCACCTGATGGGGTTCTGGGAACTGAACTCAGGTCCTCTGCAAGAACAGCAAGCACTCTTAACCACTGAGCCATTTCCCCAGCCCTACGAGAAGTTTTCATCCATACCTATAGGTAAGGAAATAGTGCTAACAAAGTGTGCCTTAGTCACCCAAAGGGAGGGTCATAAAATTCTTCTTTAATGTGGTTAAAGGAGTCTTTCTACAACCAGGTGACAGGCCAAGCCAGGCTAGTAAGAGATATTTGGAGAGTTAAGATTAGCATCCCTTTGGAGTCAGGTCATCTCAAAATAAAAAATAATAACTGAATTAAATTAAAAATCCTGTCCTGCTAATGAAGACAGAGGAGTCTTGAGTGTATGGCAGATGAGGAAAAGCCCAGTTACCTGCTTTCAATGATGTTACTTCCACGAGGCACAGTACTGATCCTAAGGCTGAATAAGTAAAATTCACTTTATTGATTGCCCCAGGATGACCCAGATTTTTAATCCAATTTCATACAATACAGAGAAAATGTGTGAACACATTAATACTACAAGTTTCTGCCTTTAGTGCAAGATCTCTGTGACGGTGTTATCTGTCCTAAAGTTGGTTTCAGCTGTTACAGGACGGGAGATTCCAAACAGAGTGAAGGACGCCTTTGCTGAGGGATGGTCTGGCCTGTCTACCCACTCTTGACAAACATTTCAACCTTGACTTAAGAAAATCAAACAGGTTATACTACTCATGTGATCTTGTCAAGGCAGCCCATAATTTCATCACAAATTAGGGCAGGCAGGTAACACGTGAAACTAGCAAATGGTTTTGTCACACCAAAGTTTACCTTTGTTCTACTGAAAATAGACCAGGACCTACAGAATAATAAAGGAAGGGAAAAAAA
>CABHPP010114677.1:19593-46542 GCA_902168425.1 Peromyscus attwateri | reverse complement strand
GTTCCCCCAGGCAATGGCTCTGTTGCTTCTGCTAAAGGCAGCTTTAACTAAATCTATCATTCTAATAAAACTCTGAGACTCAAAGGCTAGGGTGAAAACCTGTGAGCTCAGAGAGTAGCCACTGGCTAACTATCTGTCTTTGCTGGTGTCCCCAGAAGCCTCTCTCCTTCCATACCGCCCCAACTAAAAAACCCATGCTATGACCCTCCCTGCTACTTCCTGTCAACTAGTTGCTAATCCCACGTCTCTGAGCCCAGGTTAATTTTATTTAATTAACACAAATGAATCTGTACATATTTAAACAAATGCAGCATAAACAAATGTAACACATCTTTGCCTAGTTAAACAAATATTATGTTGGGGCTGGGAGTTGCTCAGATATTGAGGAGAAGGCCACCAAAATTAGATAAACAGAAGCAACTTTTTTCTCTCATCTCAGGGTATCAGAACTTCTAAAAGGCAAGAGAGGAGACATGAGCAGACCATAAACCCATTAAGACAATCTATGTTTAAAAAGACAGAGAGCAGAATGGAACAGAATCCCAGTGTGTTGGCTGTGGAGGGCACTCCACAGGTACAGTGCCTATTGCACAATCATGAGGCTTGACTTTGAATCTTCATCACCCACATAAAAGCCAAGATGGTGGCACAAATACAAGTCTTGTGACGGTGAAGGGCAGAGA
Source organism: Peromyscus attwateri (assembly GCA_902168425.1). Taxonomy (NCBI): domain Eukaryota; kingdom Metazoa; phylum Chordata; class Mammalia; order Rodentia; family Cricetidae; genus Peromyscus; species Peromyscus attwateri. Next base: position 45,859 of record CABHPP010114677.1, on the reverse strand, counting down.
CAGGTGAATCCTGCAAGCTTTCTGGTCAGCCAGTCTCACTGAAACAGCAAGCTCCAGGGTCAGTGAGAGACTGTGTCTCAAAAACTAAGATGGAGGGCAATGAAGGAAGATGTTCCAACGTCAGCCTCTGGTACCCCCCACTCACAGGGACAAGCACACCCAAACACAAACATGTCCATATGAGTACACCACAAACACACACACACACACACACACACACACAAGAATTTTCCCATACTGAAGAGAGGCATACTAGCAAAGAAGACAAGAGAAGATCTTGGGAAATTTGAGAACTTCAAAGACAAAATGTGTTAAAGTTTTAGAGAGAAAAGATCACCTACAAAGAATAACAAACTCATTTGACACCAAGTGTTGGAGGGCAGGAAGCCAGAGAACAGTGCTCACACAATGTTAAAGGAAAATCATGATGAATTTAAAGTATTCTAGGTTCACACAAATCAAGAACCTGGATTTAAAAAAAAAATCATTTTAAATATGAAATAACTCAAGTGTGGCATGGTTATAAAATGACAAGAAATACTGTATTACCAAAACCCTGGCACTACCTAACCATCTTCCATTACCACAGATGCCATGGGAGGAGACATAATTCTAACACAAGACATGATAATCTCCAATGGATGAGCCATGGTGTATGGGCCTCCAACTTTCAGAACGAAAGTACAGATAAAACACAGAATTAATGGGGCTTATTATGACCTGAATTGATATCTTCCCTAGTCAATGAGGAAGTACTGACCCCCAGTACTTCAGAGTATGACTGACCACAGTTAGATGCAGGTCCATTAAAGAAATAGTTAAGTGCCAGGCCGTGGTGGCCCATGCTTTTAATCCCAGCACTCAGGAGGCAGAGGCAGGTGGATCTCTGTGAGTTCGAGGCCAGCCTGGTCTATAGAGTAAGTTCCAGGAAAGGCCCCAAAGCTACACAGACAAACCCTGTCTAAAAAAAAAAAAAAAAAGAAAGAAAGAAAGAAAGGAAGGAAGGAAGGAAGGAAGGAAGGAAGGAAGATTTAAGTTACCATGAGATGCTCAGGATGGGCTTTAATCCAGTCTCACATCTATGCCAGGTGTGGTTCTATACACCTGTAAACCCAACACTCAAGAAGTTGAAGCAGGAGCATTGCCACAAGTCTGAGGCCACCCTTTCCTACACAGGAGGTTCTAGGTAAGCCTGAACTCATAGAAACCCTGTCTCAAATAAACACAAAAACAACAATAACAACAACAAAATATTTGGGCGCACAATAAAGAGACCAGGAACAGAGATTCACAGAGATGCCCACTGGGAGAAGCAATCCTCTCCTATGCACAGGGAGAGAGCAGACTCCTCCACCATAGACCTCCAGCCTCCAGACCTGTAAGATAATCAGCTGTCACGGCTTAAACCAGCCCATCTGTGATACATAGTTCTGACAGTGTTAGGAAACTAATACATGGCTCAAAACAGAGAAGACATATCAAACTTCACTTTATATAAAAAGCAAACACCACGGATGGAAGAAGAGGTGGAGAGAAAGCTAGCAATTCTAACCTCATTTTAGACAGCAGGAAGTCAAGGACACTGTCTAAATTTCATGTGACAGTAACCCAAAGCTTTAAGCATATTAAAGCTACAAAGACACTCCAAGAGAACAATTAATTAATAATATAATCACCAGTCGTGAAAAATCAGAAGAAAAGGATGGATGAAGGACCTTGGGGATGGAGTCAAGTTGCAGTTTTCTGAAGCTGGGTTCAATCCACACGGATTCAGAAAATATTATTTTGTGTGTGTGATGTATGCATGTATATACGTGCAGATGGAGGTATGCACTTGTACACGTGAGTGCCCATGCACATTTATGTGTATGTGTATGTGTGTGTGTGGTGTGACTCAGTGTGTGTGGTGTGTCTGTGTGTGTGAGAGAGTGTGTGTGTGTGTGTGTGTGTGTGGTGTAAGTGGTGTTAGGTGTCCTCCTCCTGACTTTTTTTTTTTTTTTTTTTTTTTTTGAGACAGAAACTCTAATTGGCCTTGAACTTACTCTTTGGCTAGGCTGACTGACTGGCAAACCCCAGGATCCTTCTGTTTCTCCCCACCCAGCATTTGTGCCGTCACACCTGAGATTTTCCACGGTGCTGGGAATCAGAAAATCAGGCCCTCACGCGTGTGCAGCAAGAGCTCGATCAACCGAACCATCTCTCCAGCCTCATCATCTCTTACGTATCAGACACACAAGATCCTCTACAGACAGAAATGCTGCTTGCCCTCGGTGACAATCCAGAGACACATGACACACAACAGGTCAGGAACAATGAGTCTGGGTCAGGGACAGTCAAGGTGTGGTGGTCCTGCTGAGAGCACCACCTTGGTCACACTGGTACTCTTAGGGTACAGAGCAAGCTGCTGTCCGGAGGGAGCTAGGGGACAAAGGCAAGGAGCCAGCACAACACAATGAATAACACACTAACTAAGTCCTTCAAGAACAGCACATGTTTTAAGAGGAAAATCAACATGGAAGACAGATCAGAATTGACCTGACTTTTTGTGCATGGAAGAATTTGAAGTGTGTGTGCACACATGCTTATATGCACATGTGTGTGTGTGTGTGTGTGTGTGTGTGTGTGTGTGTGCCTGTATGTGTGTGTTCATATGTATGCATGTGGAAGCCAGAGGACAATACTGGGTATCATTCTTCAGGTACCAAGCACATTTATTTGTTTGTTTATCTGAGCCCATCTCTCACTGGCCTGGAACTGGCTAAGCAGACAAGTCAGGCTGGCCATGGAGCCTCAGGAATCCTCCTGCCTCCACCTTCCAAGCCCTGGTGCCCAGCACCATGCCCAGCCTTTTCTATGCTGATTTTCAGATCAAATTCAGGGCCTTGTGCTTGCAAGCCATGCAGTGTGTTAACGGAGCCCCCACAGTCCCCACAGTTGGAGCAGCTTGAAATTTCAAATGGTGGTATTCAGATAGGTCTTGCTGAAAAAACCTTATTTAAGCCAGCTTTTGGAAAGGTGATATTAGGGCAAAGATATTCCAAGGAACAGGATTCGAACAAATGTCTAATGCTAGGGGCATGCCTGAGAAGAGGAGGGCAATTGAAACGTGAGGACTTTAGACTATCGGAGTTGTGTTTCACTTGCCGACCTCTCCCTTCATCCCGGAGTGGCGATGTACCTGCTATTCTTACTGGTTCCAGGCTGCTAGAAGAAGAGATCAGGACTGCTTTCCCCGAGGCTGTCATTCCTCTATAGACAATACACAGCTAAGTAAAGAAGAAAATAAGATGGGTCTTAGACCCCCAGCATGCTCTGCAAGGAAAATGAGAAAGGAAAGTGGAAAGGCAGGGAGGATTTTCCCATTGCTTGACAGTGACTGAATAAAGGACATTTGACCTGCTGTTAAAATGACAAAGAAGACAGCCCCGGGGAGGTGTGAGAAGAAGGCTCAGGCAGAGGCAAAGTGAATGAATGCAGAGATCCGGAGTGAAAGCCTTCCAGAGGCATTGGCTAATTATAAAGACTGGTTTATGTTTTTCTCACTTACAGCAAGTAACAATTAAAAGAGGATGTCGTAAGAATCCAGTCACTGAGGAAGGCAATAGAGGACACTGGTTTTGGTTGTTGCTGTTTTGTTTTGTTTTGTTTTGTGTGCTTTATTTTGTTTGATGAAAACAAAGAGAAACACTCCAGAAATATTTTGAGTTGAATAACAATATTAAAATATGTAAAGTTGGATTTGAACAGCAGCAGAGCAATAGGGAGCTTTGACACCTCCCTGCCTTTAAATCAAATCAGGGGTACCTGTAGGGATTACCGTTCAGAATTTAGGGGTAATATAATTCCTAGCCTTGGATAATAAAATTTTGAAATGTTTACACCTATGTATAACTTTAGAAACATAAACTGACACATGAACTTCTGAATCCTAAAGAAATATCCATGTGATATTTTTATTATTTACTCCATGTGCACGCGCGTGCGTGCGTGCGTGTGTGCGTGCATGTGTTGTTGTTGTTGTTGTTGTTATTGCCCCTGGGAATTGAACCAGGGGCTTGGGCTTACTAGGCAAGTACTCTACCACTAAGCTGTACTCCCAACTCCACAGGGGCCTTTGTCTTGTTATCTCACTACAGACCAAATTAACTACACTGCTGAAGCCACACCCCTTCATTTTGATTAAGCTGCTTCTCTTTTCTGATTTTTGGACTTCTCTGGAGTGTCATCTCTGCCTAAAGCTTGAAGGACCCAAGTTAGAAGGAGCGTGAGACACTAAAGAAGACAGAGAAGCATCCCTCCTTGGGCCTGAGATAGGGCTGCGCTGCTAATGGTGGATACTATATATGCCAAGGTCCTCTTTAGCTTCATTGTCAGTAGTGGGAGGAAGTGTGTGTGTGTGTGTGTGTGTGTGTGTGTGTGTGTGTGTGTGTGTATGCGATAGGCAGCATTCACATTACTTCCCTTATTCCCTTGAGACAGGTTACCTCACTGAACCCAGAGCTAACCATTTTAGCTGGCCAATCTGGAAGTTCCATGAGCCCCTAGTCTTTGCCTCCACCCCAGGACAGGACTTTACAGAAGTGCACAGTCACAAGCTTTTTGCATGAGTGCTGTGGATCTGAACTGAAGTCCTCATGAAAGCTCTCTTAGCCACTGAGCCATCTCCTCAACCTCTCTTTATTTAGGCAGAACATTGTAGGTTACTATAATTAGAGAACAGGAACGTTAGTGAGAACACCAGGGTAGTGAAAGGAAAAAAGGGCGGGGGGAAGGACTCTTGGAAAAGGTCTGGAAATGGGGATGTGGTGGAGGCGACTATGGAACAAGGGTCACAATAGAGGGAAGGAAACCGTAGCAGAGAGTGCAGGAACAGGAAAGGCAAGCTTTACAAACCTGAGCAAGTTCAAAGGAAACACTGGAGGGATGGAGACTGCTTCCGGGAGCTGTATGATCACACACACACACACACACACACACACACGCTATTAAGAGAGTGCAAAGTCTATATTTTCTCTAAGAGTCAAAGCCCCTGATAGCCTGCCATTCATAGGACACAATGTCTTCAGAACTGGGAAGTGTTCAGATTTCACAAAATGCATCCATCATTCAGTAAATAATTAATGGGACTCATATCATCTAAATACACATTTTGAAATGCAACAGATACTGTGAAAGGGTATTGTTTTCTGCACCAAAGAAGTCCAGCTTTAAAAAGAAAATCAATGTCACCTTGAAAGAGTGAGAACAGCTGGACAGACAAGCTGCAGCCACATTTAAAAAATAATTGTCAACATGAACAGAACTCTAAGGAGACCACAGTCGAAAAATGGAAAAAGAACAGAGCGGTGGGAGAAGGAGCATTCCACAACAACTTACAGAAATATAAAAGACAGATCATTGGCAATAGCTTTGAAAACATGACATTTGCCTTAGAATTGAGATAATTAGTGGCCATTAAAGGATAAACAAATAAATCAAGGTAGAAAATTAGAGTCACAAATAATCACAAGTCAGCAGTTACATCTATTAACATTTGATAATTCTCTCCCTCTACACATATTTCTATGCATATATATACAAATACACATACGTATTTGGAAATGTGTGTTTCACCCAAAGTATATTACGTGCCATAATTAGCACTTGGTAGCTTTGTTCCTCGCATTACAGAATATCATACACATTTTTCTCTTCCTTAATTATTTCTCTAAAGTGCATTTAGTCATCACACTAGTCAACCCATTTGCTATCCTGTGCACTACTTAGATACAAGCTATTCTTACATATTTAGAATATTAGCTTGGCTGCATTTTTTCAGCATTGCTACAAATACATTTATACAGTTCCATCAGCTATGAATTTCCATAATGCTGACATGAAGCTTATGTTTCTCAAAACATATCATACACCAAACTAATTACTTGCAGTGTATCTCCCCCCTCAAAAAATGATTCTATACTCAAATAAATGTAAAGAATGTTCAAAGTGTACATTTGCATGTTTAGGATGCTGAGTTCTGTGACTCATCACTCTTCTTCAGCCAGCTTTGTGCCAAGTGTTTAAATTGTTGAGAATCTTTCAGAGCCATGTACAACCACTAAAATGCCTCAGAAATGCTTATCTTAGAAATTAGGAAAGTGCAATTGCTGTATCAGAGTGTAAGCGATCTCCAGGTTCGCCGGTACATATCACCGAGTCTCCTAGAAAGGGTCAGTGTGCACAAGACTTCCTGTCTTCAACCTAATGGCAGCAACTAGGGTCGGTCATTTGCCTTTTCCAGGTTTATAAGTCGTAAGGTCTGGGGCTCAGATTCGCTGTAGCTATTTAGCTGATCCTTGTCAGCTGGAGATATGTATTTCTTTGTGCTTGTGCAAATTGCTTTTTCCTGACTTGCTTTTGTCTATTCTATTATGGTAATTATCATTTGCATTTATTAGAAAGAAATTCCTTCCTGTATGTAATATTGGTATTTTCCTGTCTTTTACGTTCCAAATTTTGTCTCAGGTTGCTTTCTTTGCAATTACCTCCTGTGTTTTACAGTTTCCAGTTATGTCTTTTTCTGTAGATGTAATTAGCTAAGTGTTCACATGTGAGTCCTGGTTTACCATCCTTGTTGAAGGCTTTTACCACCTAAACAAATGAAGTAAACTTTACCCATTAAGCTGAAAAGATATAATTCAGCTGGAAACCAAGTCTAAGAGCAACATGCTCCAATCAATATAGTTCTTATAAAAAAGATCCTATTTCCCACAAAAGCAGCAAGCACTAGAAGGCTTCTAGGAATGGACATTATATATAAGACCTTTGGGGCAGTACTATAAAAGGTTATGGAGGGCTATAACAGGAGAGCAGAATAAATTGAGAAATGTTTGATGGTATTGGAAGGAAGACTTGGTATCATAAAGACACCAAACTTTTCAATTTAATCTATAAAGTTAATTTAATCATACTAAAAGACTCAAGAATCTTCAATAGAACTTGACAGGCTAATTTTGAAGGGATATGAAAAAGTAAGCTAATAGAACTTCTAGGATACTTATAACAAGGGACAATAAGGAGAGATCATTTTACCTAACAACTATGAAGATTGATTATAATGTTGTTCATACTTATTTCATTGGCCTAAATAAATAAATCATCAAAATGAATCAAGAGTCTAGAAATAATCACCTGTGTGTGTTGTTAAGTGGCATTTCAAGTTACTAAGAAAAATTTAACTATTAATTATTAGCTAAGCAGGACTGGTACAGAGATTTCCTGCTCAGGATCATTGCAGAAGAGTGGACAGAAAGACTGAAGAGCCAGAGGGTCAGGTGAGTTTGCTGTGAGATTGTGTCTCTGAGAAAATTCAGAGAAGCTTCACCTGTGAAGTCTCCTCAACATGGCTACCTAAGCATGACCTGAACAAAGACGACACTGAAAGACATGGAACATGCTTACATGGAACAGGGAGCGTTCAGGAGGCCTCAACTGTAGACAAAGAGCCTCAGGCAACTAAGAGATGCTGAGAGGGTGAGACACAGTCTTCCTAAGGGAAAGGTCCCTCCATTGGTTATCTAATAACAAATGGTCATTCCTGAATCATATACATACAAGTCACATTATACAGACTGAGAAGTTTTATTTATGTACTTAGGAATATATGTATACGCATGTATATATATATATATATATATATATATATATGTATGCATGTATGTAACAACAATTAAAGAAAAAGAGGACATGAATTTGAATGCTAGCAAAGGGGTTGGGAGGGAGGAAAGAGAAGGCAGAAAAGACATCATTATATTATAATCTCAATTTTTAATTATTTAAAAAGTAAATAGGTCATTGGTACAAAACAGAAGCTAAAAAATTAGAGAATACATAATTTCCTACAAACATAGAGAATCTCTTTTTAAAATAGAGACAACAAACACAATTTGTTAATTAAAAACTAAGTCTTCCAATATGGTTATATTGGAATTCAAAGGATGTCATAGAAGTCATGGAAAGAACAGAAAACGCACCTTTGTATCAGCAGAATCAGAGAACAGAACACTGACTGATGCTTTGATGAGCCCACTGGGAGCCACTGTGGACCGTGTGCAGCAATGGATCATTCAAAGGATGACCCATGCTCACGTAAATTATAGTGCTTTTCAGAGTGATGACTAGCCAATCAAAATGTCAACTGCATTAACACAGTGAGCCACTTCATAAATATTAGGGTTATAGGGGTAAGATGGTTACTTCTAGCTGCATCAAGGAGTTCAAAGCTCAATCAAAAAAATAATGGATTTGAGGGGAGGTTAAGTTCTCCACTTAAAACACAGTAAGAAACCAACTATTTTTAGTCATTGACTTTGTGTGTGTGTGTGTGAGAAAGAGGGGGGGTACGAATATATAATGAAGACTATTGGGGACCAGCCCCTCAGTAGCCTTCTTCCAGGATCTGTGGAAGAATCTATAACTAGCTGATAATCTAATCTTAGATGATATGAAATGAATCTATGTACACTTTAAACTCTTTAGTCCATTCACTTTATTCTTCTGAGTCAGTTCTCTGTCTACACAGCTTCTTTTCTGCTCTCATGCCTAGCTCCTTTCTTGTCTGGTTCTCTCTGCATTTTTCTGCTGTTCTCTCTATGTGCTATCTTAGTTCCTTCATCTAGTTCTGCCCCATCTAGGTTCTCATCCATCTAGTTCTTTCCCATCTTAGCTCCTCTCCCACATCTTTCTTTCTCATATCCTTCTTCCTCATCTTGTTCTTCCCCACCCGGCTCTTCCTCATCTTTCATCTTGTTCTTCTAGTTCTCTCTTCTAGCCCTCCAATCTAGTCCTCTCAAGTCTATGAGGTGTACAGTTACATGCCCATGCAATAGCAGTGCTCTGTCTAAGGCAAGGTCACCAGGCTTGAATTCCCCCAGGGTCAAAAGGAGGGGTAATAAGATCCACACAGAAGAGCAGTAATTGCCAGCCATCATAGCAACCCAAAAGGGAAGTGGCTAATGGGGAATGAATCAACTGAGGGCTAAATTAGGTTAATAGATCTGAGAAAGGGAATTTATGTGCTCAAGCTATATTCTTAGAAGTGCTTAGGCAAAGTGTTAGGAGTCTACCAGTGATGAGTGAAAATAAAGCTGCCTTATTTTCCTTTGGCTCCTTATCTGTCCAAGTTATCTTGGCTGCTGCCATTTTCTGGCGGGGCAGGAGATGGCACTCAGTGTCTGGGCAACCTGAGTCACAGCTTGATGTATCTGTAAGTAGAAACCCTTTAGTTCTGAGTTCATTGTTAAAGGTAGGTTTAAAACTACATATAAGACTTTGGAAAGAGGAAGGTTAAGGTTAATTAGCACATCCACCAGGCCTTCTCAAACAGATAGTCTGGATGCTTAATTCTGTTCTTAGAAAGTCTGGGGAGTATTTTAGATAAGATACTTTTGTCTGGAGAAAGTCCTGGCTGGTTGTTGCTAATGACGATAATTACAGAAAGGCCTGAAATTAGGGGTCTTGATTGTGTCTGCTGTTAGCACAGTTGGAGAAAGTTATACAAATACTTTAATTGTATAGGGGAAACTGTGCCCAATGAATGATGGAAAAGCTACAATAGCACACGAGAAATGCATAGCAGGAAACAGCTAATATTCAAAAGCCAATATCACCATGACTCCTCAAGCCTTGGCTTTTTCCCTGGAAAGACATTTGGCTTCTTCCAAGTATAGCTTTGTCATAGCTAGCTGAATTCCTCCTTCATATTTCTGTGGCCCACAGAAAATATATGCATGGTTTTTTTGTGTGTGTACACATGCGTATGTGTGCACCTTTATAGATCATAGGTCAAAGTGTGATGTCTTTATCACTCTCTGTGTTATTTTTGAGAAAAGATCTCTCACTGAACCTAGAGCTCACTGATCTGACCAGACTGGCTGACCAAGGATCCCCCTGCCTCTGCCTCCCTAACACCAGGATTAAAGGTGTGCACCACCACATCCACCTTATTACATAAATGCTGAGGCCTCTAAACGCAGGTCACCATGCTTGTGCTGCAAGCATTTTGCCAATTGAGTCCATCTCCCTACCCTCCACAGTTTCTTTAAACAACTGCTATGCATCTGGTAGAACTGAAGCAGGAGCACACAATTGCTGAGTGGAAAAACAGCTGAAGCCTGCAGCTTTTGTTTGAAAAACTTTAATTTGTGATGAGGAAAGAGAAGACTGTTAAGAACTGGAAGGGTGACTTTGAGAGACCATGTCCCAAATCTGAAGCCTCATGCCCTTGTCAGGAGACGTAAACCATCACTCCACCCTCTAGTGAAAGTGGTCACAACTTCCTATGAGTCAGCACCACGCCATCACTGGAAAGATTCACCTCTTGTGGGAACCATAGTGCTGATTATGTGCCACCCTGCTGCCTTTCATTGATTTCACCTCTCAGAAGAATTGATCTTGACTTTAAATAGTATCCTAATTGTAAAGCCAAACCAGAAAGAAGAAGGCTTCTACACTGAAATAGCTATTCACGTCTACAAATGCACTGAACTATGACACAAGGAACCCATGTGGGGAATGGGTTCAGAGTATTCCAGCTTGGAGACAAAGACGTCTTCACTTCAGGAATGTATTATCATAAATGCACAGATAGATTCTGAATTCAACATTTCAATTTTGGTAGCTATGGATAGCTCTAGGTCATTGATCAGATTCAATTGGTTGAATTAACTTATGGTCAATCGTGGCTCACACAGAAAAAAGTGACAATCCATGGGGCTGCAGAGAGGACTCAAGTATTATGAGCATTTGCTGCTCTTGCAGAGGACCTGGGTTTGGTTCCTAACACCCACATGGTGGCTCATAACCATTTGTAACTCTAGTTCCAAGGGATTCAATGCCCTCTTCTGGCCCCAAGGGACACTGCATGCATGTGGTACACATATGTAGACAAAATACCTGTATGCGTAAAACAAAAATAAATAAATCTTTCTTTTTAAAGGTAAAATACAAGGTGTGATTGGAGTTTTTAGGAAGATTGGCATGTTTCAGTCGATTTATAACGAGTGACAAGTACAGCCTCCACTAGCAATGTTCCTCAAGAAGAGCCAGTGACATCCTTCACCACGACACTGAAACTATGTTAATGATAGTCAGTTCCTGAGCCATAAGTGAATACTGGACATTCTTCACTTATATGAAGCTAATGGGACCACAGAGAATCCACAGCTAAGTGAAAAATGATCATGGAAGTGAGTGGAACCATTGTGGCTACCCAAATAACGAAAGTACTAAGCTGGAAAAAAAAAAAAAAAAAACTTGACTGTCAGGGGTTTTTAGAAATAGATAAAGGACCTAAATATCCTTGGAATGCACCTTCTCAAGACCCTACTTGACATTTGATCCATAAAACCAAAAGAATTTGTGGTCAGTTATGTCAAAGGACAGACAGCGCTGAGTCCAAGCCAAGCCACAATGCCTCTGTTTTAGTTAGTTCACAATCCAGAGCATTCTGGGCAAAAGATATGTTTCTATTGGGAACTCTGAGCAGAGCAATTCACTAGGGGAAGGGAAACTCAATACCTGAAGTCCTAGGTTTGAGAATAGTAATACATGAAGCAGGCAGGATAAGGTTTTTAATAAATGCCATTGACAATTTCATATTTTAGAAGGTATGAATACCATCCAAAAAAAGAAAAAATAAGAGATCTTGGAAATTTAAAATAATTTTCGATTTCCAAAATTGAATACATTTTTAAGAAGTAAAATTGTATCATTTCGGTTGTTATGTAATGAGCACAGTTGTACAATGAATGAGTTTGACAGTTAAACTAGGGATTGCTAATATATGCAATATATGTTTAGCGTAAATGCTAATTAACACAGAAGACAGGTCCGGAATTCCTGGAGTTCATGTGAAAAGAGTTTCCAACAACAAGAATGGATATATTGGAAGAGAATTTATTAAATACATGCTAGAAGAAAATTTCTCAATGACAAAAAGAATATTTACTTCAATGATTGTCAGATAATGAAAACAAAAAAAACCCTATATTCTGTAAACAAATAAGTAGATATTTCAAAATCCTCAGAACAAAAGAAAAACCATATTAAAGCCTTCCCTCAGCAGTACAAGAATCAAATAGATAAGTTAGTCACTAAGGAAAAAAGCAATTCATGAACTACCTGTTTAGTAACATTGAGGGCCAGGCAACATGGAGAAACTGTACCATTTCTTAAGGAAAATTACATGCAAATGAATCCTAGACATAGTCAAATCACCATGCAAGAAGAAGGAAAAACCAGACAAAACAGATCTCAAGAGACTCCGAAAGGTCACCACTCACTGACCATCCCTCAAAAAAGAAATATTTAGAATATATTCCAGCAAAAAAATAAAAACATAAATTTAAAAAGTCATGAAAAAATGGGGTTCCTGTGGGCTTTCAAAAATGTAGCAGATAAACTAACGAAACCCATGGTTAAGACTCACCGCCAAAGCATAATAAAATAAAAACAACATTCTGAACCAAAAATAATAATCCTGAGACTCAATTTATCCCTGTAGAGATAAAGCCCTGGAGAAGTGGGAGGGCTACATCCGTGAGTCGGAAATGTCAGCTGCATTCCTAGCTGTGGAGGCCAAAATGGCTCTTCCGGGTGGAGGCAATCTGAAGCTGAGGACTGACCTGCTGTGGAAATTTGATGTCAAATTTGCAAATGGGGTTTTGTATGCATTTATAGCTCACTAGATAATGTTTCTATTGACCTAAACCTATAGCTTTTTTAGAGTCACAGTCCCGAGTCATGCTGAAGGGAGAGATGAATAGCACCATGCCATCAGAATGGCACAGAAAGTGAGAAAGACAAGGGAGAAGGGAGAAAAGAGACAGAGAGAGGAGAGAGAGAAAGTCAGCATCAAAGCCCCACATGTTACAGTCCAGTTGAGGGGACCAGATATTTAATAAAACTGCTGCAAGATGCATATGGTGCTGCAGGACTCGTCAGGTGTGCAGAGGGGCTGAATTCCTGTCAGTTGATGGGAGTTTATACTGGAGAGAATGAACAATACCAAAAGGAAGTGTGATCTATGTTGTGGCCGCAGAGTGGTGACATGGAGAACTCAGGGGCTACAGGAAGAAATTTTATCCTACTGCTCGCTCAATTATTCAGGAAGCCACAAATGCCACTCAGATCTCATGACGCTCTCAGAAAAGTGAAACTGCCCTTTCTGTACCCTGTGGCTCAATTAGGGACACCATTAAGTCAAATGGAATTAGATTCTCATCAATATGAGGCTACCAGCAAGACCTCCAGCATCTCCATCTGCTAGGACCATATCCATCTTAATTACATGTAGACGATGTAGGTAACACCAGACTCTGGGTGTCTCACTGACAAAAGGACTCTCTGCAATGCTCCTCAGATACCAATCTGAATTAGCAAAAAACTAGGAGCTGGAGGAAGGGAGAGCCAGTGGGCTCAGGGGTCTGTCTCACGGTCTCACCACTTGCTCCTTATCAGGAGGAAGTGAATCTCAGAAAACTAAAGTGACTTTCTTAAACACTGGCAGCCAGACAATGAATAGCAATTAATTAAAATGTCTATTCTGTTTTATTATATTATTAGATCTATCAAGGGTTGTGTAGTTCCATGGCACCAAAGTGAACAAGAATCAAATAAATATCTATCTCTCTATGGTATTGTGTTCTCCGAAATATTGTGCATGCTAATAAACTTATCTGGGGTCAGAGACAGATCAGCCACAATATTAAACATAAAGGATAAGCAGTGGTAGCACACGCCTTTAATCCTAGCATTCCAGAGGCAGAAATCCATCTGTTCAAGGATACAGCCAAGCATGGTGACTCACGCCTTTAATCCCAGAAAGCAAGCCTTCAATCCCAGGGAGTGGTGGTAGAAAGCAGAAAGGTATATAAGGCGTGAGGACCAGAAACTAGAAGCATTTGGCTGGTTAAGCTTTCAAGCTTCCAGCAGCACAGTTCAGCTGAGAGCCATTCGGATATGAGAACACAGAGGCTTCGAGTCTGATGAAACAAGACCAGCTGAGAAGTTGGCCAGGTGAGGTTAGCTGTGGCTTGTTCTGTCTCTCTGACCATTCAGCATTTCACCCCAATAACTGGCCCCGGGTTTGATTTTATTAATAAGACTCTCTAAGATTCCTGCTACATCTCTCACCATATTTTAGATTTATATTTTATCTTCCTTGCTTTTTAAATGTCACGTGTTATATACGTATTTAGTTCCTTGACTATACGGCCTCATGTACAAGGCACTAATTTTCCTTTTATTTGATTTTTTATTTATTCTTTGACAGTCTCATACATATATAAAATGTGTCTTTTTTTTTTTTTTTTTTTGGTTTTTCGAGACAGGGTTTCTCTGTGTAGCTTTGCGCCTTTCCTGGAACTCGCTTGGGAGACCAGGCTGGCCTCGAACTCACAGAGATCCGCCTGCCTCTGCCTCCCGAGTGCTGGGATTAAAGGCGTGCGCCACCACCGCCCGGCTTATAAAATGTGTCTTGATCATATCCATCCATGACTCCCCCTTACTCCCTTCCATCTTTAAAAAAATATGACCCGTTGAGTCCTATTATCGATGCCTGCATGAGCACAAGCAAGCTACCCACACACAGCCACATCCTGGAAGAAAAGTGAAACAGCCTAAGCCCCCCCAAGAGCCACAATTGCCAATAGCTCTTCAACTGGAGTGAAGCCTCAGGTGCCTCCTGAGCCCCTCCACACTAGAATTTTGACTGGCTTGATCTCATGAAAGCAATCACAGCTGCCGTGAGTCCATGCGTGAAACAGCTATGTCTTGTCCACAAATCATTTCACAGCATCTCCCCCCATCTGCTGGCTCTCACGTTGTTTCCTGTCCCCACTCCACGGTGTTCCCTGAGCCCTAGAAAAGTTCTTACAGATGTCTCATTTAGGGTTGAGCCCTCAACAGTCACCTACATATTCTCAGCATCCTGACCAGCTATGTTTCCCTACACTGAGCACTGCCCACCACCCCTAGCTAAGATCTTGCCATTGATAGGTTCGGGGAGAAGGGGAGTCAGCTTTCTTTAAGAGTATAACCCCTAGTGGGTTGGCTAGCCTCCAGTGAAGGCCATGCATCCAAGAGAATATGGGCACCACAAACTGAAGGGTTTGAAAACAAAAAAATTAGGGCACAGTTGGTTGGGTTGGAAAGTGGGGATGGATCTGGGAGGAGTGGGGAGAGAGGATGAATATGATTAAAATATAATGCATGAAAACCTCAAAGAACCAGTAAAACTGAGGGGGCAGAAAGCTCCTTTGATTAAGGTAAAGAGCAACACTAACTGCAGATATAAACAACTATTCGGAAGGGAATTTGACAAGTCCCTCCTGTCTGTTTACATTCCTTTAGGTTTGCATGTTTTCCTTATATCTGAAAGGTTTAAAGTCAAAATTCTCTTTTTTTTCTGCATAATTCCTGTCTTCACTCCTGAGATAAAATTGTACTTATTTTATACCAAGGGGCCCTGTTTCTTTGTACTTCAGAGTAACCTTCTCGAATGTAAATGGAAAGGTCTCTGTCATTATCTGAACTAATGTTCTCTATAAGTGTGTAGCTAGCTGCAGTGCTGAAGATACCAAGGATGGAAATTTGAAAAGTCTGTCAGTGATGGTCAGACAGGGTCTGCCTGGATTCAGGTTAGGACCTAAAGGAACTGAGAAAGAGAAATTAAAGTGCTTTATGTCATTGCGGTGGTTAGTAATAACTGTTTATTTGACATCTAGAACCGCCTAGGAGAGGTTCCTCTGAGCATGTTTTCGGGGGAAGTGTCTTGATTACCTTAACTGACATGGGACCTATTCTGAACCGTGGGCAGAACCTTGGCTGTTCAGTGGAAAAAGAAAGCTGAGCATTGGTATGCAAGAACTCGCTGCTCAAGCTCTTACTGCACTTGGCAAATGCCTTTGTGTAAATCTGTACCTGAAATTTTATGTCATTGTCTTCCATGAACATGTTAAGCTCACTAGAAAGACTCGAAACACAGCAGATTTTTTTTAAATAAGGCTGCTTCCTTTGTTCTGGTCTGTGAAACTGGAACATCATGCACTAGGTCCGTGTGCCAATTCAGTGGTACCCAAAGTAAAAAGGAGAAGATAAGCCCATCCCAGTGAAAAGGATACAGGCTAAAGATAGAACACTGAAACGAGCACTGTTAAGGGAGAAATGCCTCGGTGTAAACCATCTGTAGTCCAGCTCTAACTGAGCTAGACCAAAAAGAGTATCTCCAGAAAATCCTGTTGAGATTAGATTTATTCAGTTGTTTTGTTAAATAAAACATGGACTTTGAAGTCAAATTGATATTAATGTGTATGTAATCTCTTTAGCATGTGTTCATGAGCAAGAAGACATTTGGTTACTCTAAAGTACCATCTCCTCACTTACAAAGAAAATACCACATTCATGTTTTTCTTTGTTGTAAGGATTAAATGAGTTAATTTATAAAGAGCCTTACGCTGGATGCCAATATCCTATGCTGGTCAAGAGCTGTTTTAAAACATCCTCTTCTTGCTTACAAAGCTCTATGAGGTTGAGGTTAACATAAATTCCTCGACTGGAATATCTTGCAATTGAAAATCTTCCTCTAACAGCTGGAACAGTTGAAATGTTTTTTTAAAAAATCAGAGGAGAGCCCTCTGCTACTTTTTGTGGTTGAAAAGCCCATGCCTTGGCTTGAAGGGATGGCTCAGCAGTCAAAACCATGTACTGCTGTTCTTCCAGAAGACCTAAGTTTGATTCCCAGCACTCATGTTGGGCAACTCACAATCATCTGTTACTGTAGGTCCAGGGAATCCAATGCCTCTAGCCTCTGAAAGGCACCTTCACACACGCATGCACACGCACATGCACACATTTTTAAAATATCTTTAACAACTTCTTGCTTTTTCTTGATTCAGTCTGGGACCCCAGCCCACAAAGTGGTGTCACCCACATTTAGGGTAGGACATGCTACCTCCCATTAACCCAACGAAGAAGCTCCCCCTTACAGGTGTAGTCAGATTTTTTCTTAAGGGATCACAGGTCCCATCAAGTTCATGATCAGTATAAATGCCATAGAAGGACGGCACCATTTCCACAAGGAATTCTCAGAGAAAAAGTAAGACAATGGCCATAGTAGAGCAAAATGTGTTTTCTTTTTTGTTTAATCCTTGAACATTGATTAATGGCATCTCAGGAGACCAAGTCACCTCTTGACTTCTGAAATACCATCATGTTTTTAGTTTAACCTGTTGGAGACCCTGTCTACATTTGTGAAAATCCTGAGACATATTACTGCTCAAGTGTCTTTTTAACAAAAGAAAAATTCATTTTCCTGGAACCAGGACCTCCTACCATGGTTGCCCTCCTTTGGACATTGCCCAGAGTCTGCCAGAGGAAAAAATCACTCGAAGGTCACAGCCTTTTATCCAGAAAATGCTTTTTAGTCACAATGTGCCCAAGAAGGAAAACAAGAAAATGCTTTTCATAATCTCTTTGGCTAATTCCATCTTAAACAACTTTGTACTCTTTTGGAAAAGACAATTTTAACAATAACACTATCTCCTCCCCTAATAAAATCTGATACTTGAATCATCACCTTTAATTTTCCAAAGTGCTTTCTTCTATTTATTATATGGCTTTATGTTGAAAACCACAAAAGAGAAGGAGAAGGGCCCCTGCAGATTAGAAAGAAGAGACAAGGGGGTGTGGCATGATGTCTCTAAGTCCATAGGGCTTGTTAATGGCAAAGATAAGACAGAAAATTTTAGGACTTCTGGAATTATTTTACCTCTTAGGTTACTCATTAAGCATTTTTATTATGTTTCTACAAAAGGGAACCATTCAGAGCCTACTCAGCAGATAAACCTACTATTTGACAGACAAAGATTTAGAAGGGAGAGTTATATTGACGAAAACATACCGTGTCTTCAGCAACATGATGCATACTTTCCATTAGAAAAGAAAAATAAAATGAAATGAAATACATAAATCAGGAAAAGTAGTACCAAATGCTGTCAAGGATGAGATGCTAGCAAGTGACGGAGGACTGTTAGAATCTAGGTGGTCACTCTGTGTCATCCTCAATCGTTGGGATTGGTCAACTCAAGCTCCCACCCCTCATCACTCACATTCTGCCCATTGTCCTGTCACATGCTTTCCTAGTTAGGATTCCTATTGCTGTGACAAAACACCACAGCCCAAAAGCAAGCTGGGGAGCTTATGCTTTCAGATCATAGTCCTTCATTGGAGGAAGTCAGAACAGGAACTCAAACAGGGCAGGATCCTGGAGGCAGGGGCTGATGCAGAGGCCATGGAGGGGTGCTACTTACTGGATTTGCTTCCCCATGGCTTGCTCAGCCTGCTTTCTTATAGAACCCAGAACCACCAGCCCAGGAATGCCACTATCTACCATGGGCTGGGCCTTCCCACACTGATCACTAATTAAGAAAAATGCCTTACAGCTGGACCTCATGGAGGCATTTCCTCAACTGAGGCTCCTTCCTCTCTGATGACTCTAGCTTGTGTCAAGTTAACACACAAAACTAGCCAGTACACACGCCATTGACATATTTATAGTTCATTGGTATTTTTTACCTGTGACTCCTAGGTCCTAGGATCACTAACACATCTAAGATCTCTATCAAATAAATTTTCTAAAATTTGCCCAGGTAGTCTCTCTGTGACTGGTCCCTGTTTTTTCTATTATCTGTTACTCAAGCCTATGAAATTGACCCACTTGACTTTTCTACTTCTGCATCATGTATCATCAGTCCTCTCCTACCTTCTACTTGCAACCCCTTCCCACAGTTTCTAAAACTCACTGCCTCCCTTCAGTAGTTCTCCAGACACTTGCTCCACATGTGGATGAAAACATTCATGAAGGAAGAACAGAGCCTCTGGCATTCCTGTTCTAATTTTCTCCTTCATTTAGACTTTGGCCAATTGACATTTTTGTTTCTTTGATATCTCCCTTGGCCTCTCTGAGTAGGTTTTGTCCTACTGTTCCATTAATATACAGGTTTTGTGATGCTCTATGAACCTCAACTTGTAGACTATATGTTACAGCTCCCCTCCATTCTTATGCTTCATTGGAAGACTAAATTACCCCAAGATGGTTGATTAGATGACAGCACCTGTCCTCTAGCATTAGGTTCTGAGTTTAGACCTTTTCTGTTAAAGCACTGGGATTCCCATAAGACACTGACAACTTTCTATATTTATGTCCTTTCAGCTTTCCTGGTACTTTTAATGATTAGGGAAAAAAAGAAAGGAAGGAAGAAATGCTTTTAAGAGCACATGAATGAAAGAATCAGAGCAGCATGATGCCTGATTTCTGCAAGAAATCAATGCCTACTAAAAATACCCCACATGAAATGCCCTGAATGGACTGCTTGTAGTTTCAGGGGAAGCCTTGGGGGAGCACACAGGCTTTGGCTGTGAAGTCTTGTGGGGATGGTTCCCAAAGTGGAAAGCGAGGGGTTTTTTTTCCCTCTACACAATAACTTAGCTAAAATCACGTGCTGAAGCTAACATCTGAGCCTTCTTTTCTCAAACAGGTTGGTGCTGAGCATTCCACTGTATTTCCTTTGCATAGCCATTGACAGGGGAAATCAAAGAGAAAACTTCAGAGGGGGGAATAGATTAAAAAAAAAAGGGTGCTGCTGACACCTGTGTGGTCATTGGGTAGTCACAGGGTACCACCATGTCCTGAAAACACATAAAGAGAAATGGAGAGAGCACCAGAGAAAATACCTATGGATTTAGGGAGAATTGATACTGGGAGACAGATTCCTTTCCTGGTTTTCAAGTGGGGAATGAATTGTCAACAGGCAAGGTTAATTTCCACCAATAACTCCTCCCGTTGTCCCTTTTAAGTCTCTGCGTTTGGCTATTTCAACCCCTTTCTAACTGGTTGAAATCAGCATCTGCTTCCTTCAGTTCTCATCCATTTTATTGAGAAAATAAGGTCCTATGGGCAGGAATCCCCTCACCTGTTCTCTGGCTGGCTACTGCATCCATCACTACCTTTCTTCCCACTTCGCCACAATGGAAGTGTTGCCCTGTTTTGTCTAGTGCTTGCTCGCTCCACCTCTCCTCCAGGTCTCATCTGTCCCTTGGACATAAGCTATCTTTCATCACATACAATTAAACCACTCGCTCCAAGAGTTAGCACCTTCTCATCAAACTAGAGAAAGAAACATGCCCAAGTCTCACACAGATTGGATAAATAAATGCATAACAATTTTTTTCAGTCCTCTCTTCAAAGTCGAAAGTCTTGAAAGAGCCATGTATACTTACTGTCTCGTTTGTACCCTCCACTCACACATCTAACTAAAATCTGCTTTCTCCCCACCACCCAGCTGCAAGAGTTAACGCTGAGAATCACCCTGGCCTGACCCTCTTCCACTGCTTATGTTCTCTGATGGCAAGCAGACCATTTGTACATTCAGCTGTCAGTCATTTGTACATCTCCAACACGGCCCTCCTTTCTAGCTTCTGACTTCATCGCCACACTGTCCCACTCCCACACATGCTGAACTCACCCTAATCCACTCCATAATGTCTATTGGATCACTCCTGCCTCCCCATAAATGGTACCCTTATTTCCCAAGCTATAAAACTGGGGATCATTTTTTGCACCTTGTTTATAGACTTCCATCCTAATATCATAACCGAGTTTTGTTGAGTCAGCTCCTTGGTGTAGAAACTATCCAAGTAGCATGGGACAGAGTCCCAACCAAGATCTGCCACAGAGCTCTGCAATCACGTATGGAGTGAATAGTGTCTGTGAAGGTCTGTAAAGCAGACCCACACAGTGACCGATGCTAAGGTATGCTTATCCATCTGGAAGAAAATGGTAACAGATGGAAACAGGTGGATCTCTACCAAAAACATGAAGAACTTCAGAAGCTTTCGGTACTTTGTTCAACAAAAATGATTATTAGTCTTCTCCGAGGAGATGTATTCCCAAACTCTCAGTGGATGCCTAAAGTTTGAGCAGTATCAAACCTATAAACTGAAACCATGGAAGTAAAGCTTTAGAGTAGCTAGTCCTGTTTTCCTCCCTCCCTCCCTCCCTCCCCCCTCCCTCCCTCCTTTCTCCCTCCCTCCTTTCCTCCCTTCCTCCATCCCTCCCACCCCCCTCTGTGTGTGTGTGTTTGTGTGCATTGTATGTTTGTGTATGTTTGTGTGTGTGTGTGTGTGTGTGAGTGTGTGTGTGTGTCCCATGAGTTCCATGATTGCTTTTTACCAGAATGTGGGAATGTGCAGCTTCTCTGGCAAGCTTCTGAGATGTGTGGCTCACACCTGAACAGGCATTCTATGCCCCTTTCACTTAAAACAGTAAACTTGCAGGTTGAGTCCAATTAACAAATCATCAATGTAAAAGGACCCCGAGTTTGCTCTGAGACAATGAGCCCTGTGCTTAGACATTTTTGGGCATGAGAAACAGAAGTGTGACAGCAACCTTTACAGCCCAGTAATCTTGCACCTCTGAGTAAGACGTACCTGCTGCACCGGCAATTCTGCACAACATGAAGGATTATCACTTGGCATATTAACATTTCCAGTGCATTGATGCTAGTGCCCAGCAGAAAGAACGTGAGGCCCTGAGGAGGTAGTGGAACAGTGGTGCTTTTAGCAGGCCTTGAACACAGGGATATGACGGAAACAGATGCACTAGCCAGTGCAGCCAGTATGAGATCACATCCATTAGCAAGAGATGGTTGAGCCATGAGAGAAATAATAGGTGGGCAGGGAAGCATCCCGGACACAGTTAAGACCAAAAGAGCTTGTAACTGAGCAGATGGATGACACAATGAAACCCTCTTTATTGAGCTGCTTAGAAATTCCTGGGGACATGGGACTACTCTGGAGAATGGGAGCCCTGCACACAACTGTCCTGTCCAAACACCTGAGAGTAGCAGTCTTTGGGATTGGCCTTCAACCTGTTCCTGGGAGCCTATGAGTATGACTTCGTGTGTGATAATGACAGAACATTTGCTTTTCAGAACACAGACTAACATCTTGTAGGGGAAGATATCCAAGACACAACATTTGGGAAATTGGGCATGTCATCTTGAATCACATTCATTTATACACTGGGCCTGAGTTTATTGCATGATACTACACATGAGGACATGACCAATGCCCACCCCATCTCTCTCTCTCTCTCCTCTCTCTCTCTCTCTCTCTCTCTATCTATCTATCTCTATCTGTGTGTGTGTGTGTGTGTGTGTGTGTGTGTGTGTGTGTGCATGAGTGTGTGTATGCACATGAGTGTGTGCACATGCAGGCTGGTACACATGTATGTACCTGTATGTATATACAAACACACATGTTGTTTCTTGGCAGCCATCCACCTGCTTTTTGAGACAAGGTCTCTCCCTTTACCCTAGAGCTGACCAGTTCAGTTAGGCTAGCTGAGCAGTGAGGACCAGGGATCCTCTTGTCTCTGCCTCCCCAGTGCTGGGATGATAGTCGCTTGCCATTGCACTTGAACATAGAAGCAGACATGTTGCCCAACGGGCACTGCAATGCATGTCAGTGTCTGGGAAGAGTGACAGCAGAGTGAAGGCCAATGTGAGACCACACCGCCCACAAGAGATTGTTGAGCTGTGGGGGAAGATAAGAACACTCTTCTGCACCTAGCTTGTTATCATGGGTTATGGGGATCAAACCTCAGTCTTCATGTTTGCATAGTAAGTACTTGACCAACAGAGCCTTCTCCTCACTCCCGGCTCTCTGTTCTTTTAGGGCACCTCTTTTAATAGGATGTATCTAGCGCGTATACAACAGGTACTCTGGGCTTGCAAACATTGGTTTGAGAATCAATCCTTCTTCAGCTCAAATTGGGAGGGAGGCCTTGTGTGCTGATCATTAGAACTGGGCAATTAGCTAGAACTCTTCATATACTTGTTCCAGGAAATATTTCTATTTCCATACTTAAAGCTGAAACAGCATCTATAATGTCCTCTGTGAATAGGGCAATAATCCTTTCTTAAACTGTGGTCAAGACTTTCCATGTTACTGACTTTTACAGGTCTAGGTTTCATTTCTTACTGATCCACGGCATGTATTCTTATTGTAGGTCCACAACCTGCTGCAGACCAGAAGGTGGGGAGCCCAAGACTAGGGCCTCTTTTGGTCTTTTTACTGAACTAATTCAGTCTTTTGTTCATTTACCTCTTTATTCTAGAAATAATGGGTTCAATCACATGCCACACACTAAGGACTTTGCTGAAGTTAACAAAACTAGTGTCTAAAATATTCATTTCCCCTTTATGTGATCAGGAAATATTTTAAAGGGAAAGTACATTAATAAATGAATACATAATGCAGCGCTGAGGGTTTAATACCCCACTCCTCAACAGGAAGGCAACCAGAAAATAAAAAGCATGAACGAGCATCATGAATACACAGAAGGCAATCTGTGGAAGACAGGCAGGAGGCCAAGACCTTTTCAGAACTCCTGAGCCAAAGACTTCCATCTTCTCATTTCTTGGCCTGCTTTGAAACGCTAATACAATAGCCTTTGAAATCCACATATTAAATCAAGTATTTCCTTCATTCTTTTCTATAATCCAGAAGAGTAATTATAGAATGCAGCTTCTATGCTTGCTTGTGCCCATGGATGGAAGATGAGAAAAAAATAACAGTTTTGCCAAATTAGCAGAGTGTATGCATGCAAGGAAATTCACAAATTACAGTGATTACTCTGAGCATCTGACGCCACAGGGAATCACATCCAAGCAATAAAAACGGATGGAAATGAAAAATCCGAGAGCAGGATCTGTGGGCTCCATACACACAGACTACCTGGACCTCTTCTCATTGCTGTCAGGCTGTCTCTGTGACCATGAGCTCTTGCTAGGCAGAGAGAGCCCATGACCAAGCTGCTTTAGTCCTGTTGGAGGAAGAATCTGTTCTCTAGAGGATACCTCCAGTAATCACTCCAGTATAAACCAGAGCTACATATCCCACCCCTGTGTGAAGCTCTCCTGTGCCTTCCTGGCGTACACAGGCAAATAGGCAAACTCTTCACCATCACTTAAGACATCCTTGAAGATCAAGGTCCTGCCTAGTTCTCTGACCACACCCCATAACACTCTCTATTTTCCATTTACTCTCTTTGATGTGTTCTTCAAACCAAATAACAACTGCATGTGTTTATTAAAGTCTCCAGGAAGTCCAGACCTCTATTTACAGCTCAACTGTAGCATCTAGACCACTCTCTATGGTTTTCAGGGCAAGTTTATCTAGATGTAAACTGTGTTAATTCCTTAAATGAAAATGTCACTATGAATACCAATAAGGGGCTGCAATGCTAGGCTTATGAAAGGTATTAGAAATAACAATAAAAAAATTAACATGTTAGGACCACAAATACTGTATGCATCTCATATTTGTTACTGGTTTTTTGCCTAAGAAGACAATTTTGTTTTCACTCAGGGTAAAATAGATCCACTTGGCAAACTCTACTGTCCAGCAGCTCCCCAATCTGTAGCTTGTCAGTTAGACATAAACAAAATCATTGGACAAGAGCACCCACACATGTCTTCTGATCCTTCTGTGTCTCTTCATTCCAGACACTTGGAATCAGACACCCTCAGAAGCTGTAAACAGCATCAGGGAGCATGAACAAAAGGAACCAAGATTCACACACGTCTCATCCTCAAGATTTTGAGTTTTTGCAACACCAACAACAGTCAACTTCTGGACTTTTTCTGCATAAGAGAGCTCATTCTCATGTATTGAAGACACTGAAGCATAGGTTGCTGAGACAGTTTGGTAGGTAAATTTGCTTTCCACCAGGCTAACAACCTGAGTTTGGTTCCTGGAACCTATATAATAGAAGGAGAGAGCTAGTTCCCATGAGTTGTTCTCTGACTTCCATGTACATGCTATGCATACAAATAAAAATAAATAAATAAATAAATAGATAGATAGATAAATAAATAAATAAATAAATAAATAAATAAATAAATAAAGTAGCATTAAAGACATTGGAGAGAAAGTGTCCCTTAGGAAGTCAGGTGATTCCCAACATAATACTAAGGTATGCATCTCGCAGATTATTTATGAAATAGCCATGAAGAAAACTGTAACATAAGCATAATGAGATTTAAACAAATGGAGAGAGATTTCAGTACCATAAGTGAAAACACATGTCATATGATCATTAACATATTCACAGCCAGTGCAACACCAATTAGTCCTCTTGGGCTTTTTCACAGAACACAACAGGAAACTTAAATTCACATGAAGAAGTCATGAGGCCAAAAGAGTCAAGAAGATTGAGTATTTATAGTGATGTAATGACTAAATATTCAATTTTAATCAAAATTTATAGTAATCAATTGACAGGCAAATGTACTGATAACAGAATAAAATTTACTATCAAATATTCTGGTTAGCGTTAACAGATCTGATTCAAGTCTCTTCCATACTGTTTATGTTTCATATAGTCAAGACTAGAAGCCAAATTTTATCTAATAAAGTACACACATTCCTTTCTGCTGTAACACTTGGTTACCTTTGGGGCAGGGATGCAAGATATTAAATTCTTTTCTTTATACTGGAAACTAAGACAAATTACAGATTTATTGGAGATATAGATGTGAAGAACAGAAGCTTAAAATTCCTATAGGAAAATACCTCTATGTTTTATGAGTAGCAAATTTATTTCTTAGTTCAATCATGAAATGCAGCCATGAAAGAAAAATTTAATAAAAATCATCACATAAAAACTAAACTGTGGCAGAGCTGTACACTGAGCAAAGGGAAAACATTTGTGACCTGAGTGAGTATTCAATAATGTCCAATTATTTATCTAGAGCAACAATGAACCCATAGGTTATTTTATTTTATTTTATTTTATGGGTTATAATCCCCACAATTACTATCATTATTTTATTGCCCACATTGTCCCAGATCTTGCCGGAAAGTAACTCTTTGTCCTGGTTTTTATGTCCTTCAACATTGTTGAGGGCTGCCTTGCTTTCTGGCACTCACTTTCTTTCTTTGAAAAACTATTCTGAGGCTCTGAACTAGTTGCAGCAGCACCGTTTTTTAACGAAAAAGAAGCATCATCGCCCTTCTCCAGTTAAATACAGAGTTAAAGAGACATGAGCCTCTAGTTGCAGAATTATATGTTTAAAATGGTATCATTTGTTGATAAAAAGACATGAAAATAACATTGGAGTGTGTTTATCACACACACACACACACACACACACACACACACACA
>CABHPP010114677.1:0-19493 GCA_902168425.1 Peromyscus attwateri | reverse complement strand
GTTTATCACACACACACACACACACACACACACACACACACACACACACAGTGGCAAAGAGCAAACAGCCCCTGACATCTAGGAGCTGGCCCGGCACTCATACCCAGTTCTTCTATTTCCCTTCCCAGGAGATCAGGGTCTGTCAAGGCTGTTCCATGGCCATAGTGTACCACAACAAAAGCACACCACACTGTGACTGCATTGGAAGATCAGCACAAGTAAGAACATTTTCCAAGCCACAAACGTGACTTGAGTATCTTTTCATCTTATTTCCTAGACAACTACAACTTCAGTTCTACTCTCCAAGTCCCTCCTGTTTGATGAGAGTCTTAATCACAGATGTATCACCAGGTCTCGAAGCCTCTTACATAGAGTCCTGGTTCCCCAGACCCGTCTCAGCATCTCCTAACATGAGCCAATGCCACACTAAGTCAGTCCTCTTCTGTCCAATGTATTGATCAGTTCCCATTGCTGTGATAAAAATACCTGTTGAGAGAGAGAGAGAGAGAGAGAGAGAGAGAGAGAGAGAGAGAGAGAGAAGAAATGGTTATTTTTGCTCATGGCTTCAGAGGCGTCGGCCATGTTTCATGTAATTAAGCAAGGCATCATGATAGAGAGCATGGTGTCAAGAAGCAGAGACGGCCAGACCAAAAAGAGCATGCAGACAAGGCAGATCCTCTGAAGAGCATGAATCTGTAACATGTTACCTCGGACTGGGCCTTACCTCCTACAGTTTCCATCACTTTCCAATACTGCCGTCAAAGTATGAGTCATCGATGTGTTGATTCAAGCACCCTCTAAGCCCCACCTCTGAACACTGTACATGAACTTTCAGGAGACATCTTAAATCCAAACCACAGCACCATCAGACTGAGCCAATCCCGTTTTCTCCGTGGTGGGTTTCTGGTAGTCTTGGGAACGAAGGCATTGACGATAGTATAAATATCGTATTATTACCTAGGAAGCCTGCACCCAAACTTTAGGACAGCACCTACATCTCAAGAGAGAGAAAAAGTGCAAGAAGCTATGGAGCCAAAATAAAAGGAGGTATTTATCTGCTCTACTTCAAAATTGTATTACCTTCAAATAAGGAAAAACTAAAAAAGGCGCAACAAAACGTATTTCTTGTTAGATATACACTGACTATTACTTTCTCAATCTTTTTATTATTTTCATTCTGATAAAAATGCATATAACAAAGAAATTTTTGACCATTTTTGTGTCCAATTCAGCAACAGTACATACATTTATATTTTTACGATGTCACTGTTATTCATTGTCAGGACTCTCTACTTTGACAAACCAGTTCTATAAGATTTAACACTAACTATCCATTACTTCCTTCTCCTACACCCTGACAACAAATGTTCTGCTTTCCTAGTCTATGTATGTCACTGCTTAGGGACCCCATAAGTGGAAGCATATATTCCCATCTTTACCGTTTCATTATGTGTTTGAATAAACGCTTATTTTAAAATTGAAAAGGCCTGGACTAGAAAGATGGCTCAGTGGTTAAGAGCACATACTGCCCTCACAACAGACCTGAGTTTGGTTCCCAGAATCCATTTCAGCCAGCTCAGTCACCTGTATCTCCAGCTCACATGCACAAATTCACACACACACACACACACACACACACACAAACAAACACACACTGGGGGGATTTAAAATAAAACAAATCTCTTTCAAAATGAAGGTTTCTGTGAAATACAATAGAATGAAGGTCTTCCTCGATTGCACTTGAGTGTAAACCAGTTTTAACTTTTCTTTAATATACACCTTCTGAGCCACAGTAGGGGGATACAATAGAGCTGGTATCCTGATTAGTCACGTGACCAGTCACTTTTCTCATAGTTGTGAAAAACCACTTGACAGAAGCAGTTTAAAGGAGGGAAGACACATTTGGGCTTTGAGGAGATAGCGTCTCATGGCAGAGGAAGGCGTGGCAGAGCAGCAGCTGCCCCTCATATTTTGACAGATCAGGAAGCATGAAGCTGAACTGGAAGTGAGACTCCAAAGGCTGACCCCCCGGGACCACCTCTGTAACCCAAACCCCACAACCTCCAAAATCAGTGCCACTCCAGGGAGACCAAATGCATGAGCCTACGAGTCACAGTTAGCTAGATGCGGGTCTATCTTGTCCACTAGGAGGTCCAGCTCTTAATAAGGGGGCGCTAAGTTGTTTGCCTGTCCATGAACAGAGCCAAACACCAGCTGTGCACAAGAAATGTGTTTTGAATGAACCATTGATACATGTTGTGGAAATTGAGTACTATTGACTGTTGTGTTTTGAAACTGTGAGCTGTAATGGTTTAAGGAACTCTGGAACCTAATGTGTTTGATGTCTTTCTACTTTACTTATCTTTGTTGCTTTCGGAATAGCCTCAACTGCTCTTTAAAATGTTGGAGGCACATGAAGTGTCTGCCGCCTGCAAAGACAAGCATTCTAATGACTGATCTCTCTTCCCTACAGCCTCCCCTGGATGCAGTGAGCAGTGGGGGCTTTAAGTAATCCTTAGGCAGCTGTAATTGAAGAGATATTATAGCTATTGAAATTGTGCCAGTTACCACATTACCGTAGACATGACTCAGACAAATCACAGACAGGAATGACTTCATGGACGAGGCCTAACAGTCACTTTCAGAAGTCAACTCCTTCCTTTGTTATTTGAGGCTTGCCACTGCCCAGATGGTAAGAAAGAAGGATTCATCACAATGAGTTACAAACTCAAGTTCAAGGGAGCATGTAAGCAAGCAAAACAAAGCAAAACAAAAAACATTCAGTGATTTGTCCCTGATGAAATTCATCTATAAAAGTAAACCAAATCCAGCTCCTGTCTGAGATTCAGGAATGTACATCAATGAGAGACTGTACATTTTGAATAAATAGAAAAGCCTGCAGCCCATGTCCCTGCAGAGACCCTTAACTTGACCATGACTTTGATCATTCCCTTTGCACTGTGAACATTTGGTTTGCATGAAGGGAAAATAACATTCTCCACCTCAGAAAGATTAAGTGGGAAAAGGAAATGGATGTACACATGTTTATGCACTACAACTTCCTCTGCAAGTAAGACAGCTTAGTACCAAGAATCCATCGGAAGAGCAGGCTGAGGAGACGGCTCAGTGGGTAAGCCGCTGGCTGCACAAGTCTGCGAGTGGTTTCCTAGAACCCGGGTAAATGCCAGGCGTGACACTGCACACCCGTAATCCCAGCACTGAAAGGCAGAGAAAGACGGATCCCAGAGGTTAACTGTGCAGCCAGCCTACCAATCAGTGAGCTTTGACTTCAGCGGGAGACCTTGTCTCAAAAACCTAAAGTGGAGAACAGCTTAGGAAAACACCTGCCAGTGACCTGTGACCTCGGCCTTCCACAGTCACATGCATAGACTCTCTCTGTCTCTCTCTGTATCTCTCCTCTCTCTCTCTCTCTCTCTCTCTCTCTCTCTCTCTCTCTCTCTCCCCCTCTGTGTGTGTGTTTATGTGTATCTGTATATCTTTATCTCTCTCTATGTCTCCCTCATTCTCTCTCCCTCTACCCCCATACACAAATAAATAAATAAAATAAAACATAATTTTTTAAAAGAATTTTTCAAAAAGAACTGAAGACTGAGAATCAGTGAATCGGAAGATAAAAGCTGAACTCAGGTGTGTGTTTAGAGTAGTAATATCTTCTAGGCAAAACACTTGACTCACTGTTTTGTGTCCCTCGGAAGTGACCAAGAAGAAAACTGTGATACTTTCTACCATGTGACTGAGTTAACACGTCTGATTCCCAGCTCACCCAGTGCTCAGCCCAGTCTGAGTTCCCACCGATTAACGTGTCTGGCCAATCCTTTCTCTCACTCTGCTCAGTAAAGCAGACTCTTTGGTTGCAGTCAAACCAACCAGCTCTGTAAAGCTCCCTCGCTGTCAGCAGACAACCTCATCTCTTCTCTCACAGAACTATTTGGAGCTACTAAGATGGGCTCCAAACTGCCCATGCGTTCAAACCCACAGTCTCGCTCCAACCACGCCCTCCTCAACTCCTACTATGGCATCTTCCTTCCTAGTTAAGGCCGAGTTCCTTTATGTCCTGTAGACCAGTTCACCGTGAATCTCAGCTGTTATCTACTCTCTCTTCAAGTCTTCCAGTTCATCTTCTCTGCCTAGTTCTCCCGTGGGCATTCAAAGACACTCGATACAATTTTCAATGCCCCAAGTCTTACTTCCCCCTTCAGCTCCAGCCCTGTCTGCTTTGCTCACACCTGCCTCTCACAGGTGGGCTGCCTGGGAAGGGAATGTCCTGAGGAGGCAGTGCTCAGTCACACAGGCGGACCCTGAGGTTGCTGGCTGTTATACTCACAGTCTCTGTTGCTTCTGTTCTCACTGGCTCCACACCCCACTGAAGTCTAGACTCCGCCCTTTCTATCTCCCAAAGCAATGGAGTTGAGGTTGAACATGCTCTCCGAGTACTTCATGGGTTTCACCTTCCTGCGTTTTTTCTCTTGTTCTTTATCTTCTTGCTTTTACTCTTCTCAATCTCACATTTAAGTGCTGGGGTTTCCTGGAGTTAATTCTTTGGCTGCTTCTCCTCATTTACCCCTCAGAGAATCAGTCCCCTCCTATCTTCACTCCCTCCATCCATCAGTCACACGGGTGGATCTCCAGATGACAGCTGTATGCCTGATGACGAGAGATGTCCGCTCGGATATCTGCCTCTGCCTGGAATCAACAGCTCCCATTATAGTGGAGTTTGGGGTTTATAGTGTTTTCTAGAGATCAATCTTGTGAAGAGGAGAAGGAGGGAAGTCTGGTCTGAGGAAGGAGCTGAAGTTCATGCAGGATTCCTATAGTCACCTAAGCACGGGGCGCTGGAGCAACCATTGCCCATCACAGTCCCCCCTTGCTCTTTTACCTGAGGTGGGCCACCCAGGAAGGGAATGTCCTGAGAAGACTGCTCGCTCTCACTCAGGCAGGGTCTGGGGTTGCCGACTCCTGGCAGCTACCTGCTCTCTGCCTTCCCCTCAGCTGGATAAGTCCTTCCTTGGAGGGGGCCTGGGGAAATGACACAGTGAATAAGCGTACTTGTAAAGACCTGAGTTCTAATCCCTCACCCGCTGTTAAAAGCTAGGTATGCATCTATAAGCCTAGAGCTGCAGAGGGTAGAGAGTGAAGGATCAGGACACCCCATGTCCTCCACTGGCCTCCATGCAAGTGTTCATACCCACAGGCAGACATGCATACACCATACACAAGACTAAGCTTTTTGATACCCTGGGCTTTATTACACTCCCCAGTAAATCTCCCAAACAAAACAGTGTCAGATACAAGCAAGTTGCTCAAAAATGTTAGTGGCCATGAGTGGAGCTTTCTTTTCCTCACTGAATATACAATTATACTTTCAGTTTCCAGAATATGCGTGAGGATCTATTTAGACCCGGTTTTCTTTAAGTTACGTCTGCTTCTCATTACACTGGTACCTCAGTATTTTAATGTACTGTGGCTTATAATATTTTAAATGTCTGATAACACACCACTTCAGTTTGCTCATGTTCAGTCTATTAGGCAAGCTAAAAAGAATGGCGTGTTAGTTTCTTTTGAACTCTAAATGTCCTTTGGGATTGGAATGGAATTAGGTCTGGGAAGGGAACTGCATCATTTGCAAGCAATACTCTTATGTCTTCCTCTAACATGGCTGTAGCTTTCACTTGTGTCTCTCGGGTTACTGACCTGGTCAGAGCTGCTGGGAACACTTAATACGGGCATCTCAAGGACTGTATTATAAGGCATAAAATATTTACAAAAGAATAATTTGGTCCTGTGTTACATAAAACAACAAAACTGTTTACATGGAAAAAGGAGCCTGACCCATGGAAATGATCTTTTATACTAAAAACTTGAATTTTTCTCAGAAAAACAATAAACCAATAAAGTCCAATAGCTGAGAGCTGCCCAATCCGAAAAATCCCTTTAGAATTTTCATTCATTCCACTATTGACCTACAGGGAGAATATGGATGCTTTGGCTTGCATTTCCCCTTTGCTTTAGGTAATGTCCTGTATAGAGTTTTTATATAATGTTGTTATACAAGAGTCCATTTGTCAGACTAGAGTTCCATTTGTCCGTGGGACTTCCTGGAATTTTCAGTCCATATGCTCAGACTGTGCTATGCGTTTGTTGCATTCTTAGCCATCGGGGGACCAGAGCTAGGTGTTTCCACACACATTGTCACATCCCAGTTAATATTTCTTCAAATGGCTTTCCCTAGTGAGCATATCAACAGGGGGTGTATACCTATGGCTTGGGAACATCCTCAGCTAGTGTCCAAGCTCACCACATAAAATCCTAGTGTCCATTGAAAGAGGTTGCAGACTCCAAAGCAAGAATGACAGATACTTTGAAGTTTCACAAATACTTGTTGAGCCACAGTCCAAGATGTACCCCAACCACAAGGGGGACTGATGAAACAAGATTCTGGATTCTATTTTTGAAAATCAGGGATTCCTGAGTAGGATAAAGCCTCAATCATAAGGATTTCAGCAGTGTCAAATATCTAAGAGAACAACAACGGTCCTCCTCAGCAGCCAATGGAGCACTTGACCCTTTCCGACTTCAGTCCAGCTCTCCTCCTGGGAGGCATCTCTGATTTTCCCTTGTGTTGTTCTCAACATGTCACCACACTACTGTTTCAGAAATACTCATAGGAAACGACCCTTTTTCGCGTCCAAGCCACTAGCATCTCACACTATAACAGCCTCCAAGACAGCGCCTCTACTTCCCCCCTGTTCCCACCTCCGCCCAGTCTTCCCAGAGAAAGACGGGATCCGTGGATTGTCTGCCTTACACTCTCTTATGTCTGATTCTGGTCAATAGCTCCATCATTCAGTCCCTGGCCACCTCATCCCACTAAGTCTTGTCTGGCTATGCTCCTCAATGACCCCAGGGTTGACGCCTGCTCTTGAACACAGCATGTTGTCCCAATCACAAACTCCTTGCTCTTATTTTTCAAGCCCCTGGATTTCCCCACAGTTCCATCCTTTTAGGTGTTGATGCAAATGTTTCCTTTCCTGAGAAGCAATCTCTGGGACATTTACCATTATGCAGCATCCTCTCTTTGCTGCTTCACTGGCTGTCTGTTACAGCTGGTTTACCAGTGTTGTGTGACAGTTTCCTCTGAAAGTGAAACATTCCACCCTGCAGGGCAGCTCTTTAAGCAGGGAGGTTGAACAGCTCAAAGCAACTTCAGGAAGTCCCTGAAACTGACAAAATTCACTGGCCCCTCTCCGCCACAATACAAGCTGAGGGTCCCTCACAGACAGGAACAGAGCTGCCAAGAAGATGCTGAGATAAGCTGAGCTGCAAGGAAGACTCTGAGACCAGACCAGCTGCATGGAACAGGTTTAGACCAACTGAGGCACCTTGTAAGGACACTCTCCAACCTGTTGAGCTGCCTACAGGCTGTGCAGTATGCTCCAGGTTCCCAGCTTTGTGAGCTGTCACCCATGCTGGGATGGACTGTGGTGATAATCTGTCTTTGAGTCATGCATGCTCCTGTAAGGAACCCCTTATCCATATTCCTGTAAGTAACCCCAATAAAACACTTGGTGGTATCATACTTTGGTCTGTCATGGGCTCCCCATCTGGGATGAGCAGACATGTGTGTTGCACCCTCAGGAAAAGAATCATTGTCATACACCAAGTGGTTTATACATTTTATCTCTCTGTACATTTTCACAGTGCCTCCACTGATGTCTAGCACAGAGTACAGCCTTGATCTATACAGGTGTGAGGTGAGACAGTGATGTAAGTGAGATAACATGAGGAACTTACAACTGGAGAAAGATGAAACCACTCAACCCTGTGGAGGTCAGAACGGTTCTATTGAATTGTTGCAACCTAAGCTTAGCTCTGAACTCTTGAGTGTGAAATTTGAACACAGGATAAAAAATAAAAATTTAAAAAAAAAGGATGATAGTTCAGTCCACTTTTACATCTTGGTAACCTGAACACTTGGCAGAAACAATTTAAGAATTCATTGTCAAGGAACTCAGTCCATCGTGGCAGGAGAACAGGGCCGAGTGAGTGGCTTTGTTCATGGAGGTGGGGGCTTGCAGAGGATCCTCCTCATGCTCAGTGGTCTAGAAATCAGAGAGAACAGCCAGAAGCCAGAGGTGGTCTTGAACAAACAAGAAAGGTGAAAGTAATAAAGGCACCAAACATCCTCCTCTGGCCTCTGCATGTGTGTGCAGAAAGCTCTGTGTTCTGTCCCCAGCAACTCATAAAACAAGACATGGCAGCACGCTCTGCAATCCCACCACTAGGAAAATGGAGTCAGGAGGATCAAGAGTTCAGGGTTATCCCCACCTACAGACTGAGATACATGTGACCTTGTCTATAAAGGGAGGAAGAGAAGGAAGGAAGGAAGGAAGGAAGGAAGGAAGGAAGGAAGGAAGGAAGGAAGGAAGGAAGGAAGGGAGTGAGGGAGGGATGGAAGAGAGGGAGAAAGGGAGAAAGGAAGGTAGGAAGGGAGGGAGGGAGGGAAACCTAGTAGCCTCATAGACAGAATCATGTGAGAAATACACATGTGGGAAGCATTAGGTCTGTAAGCTGCAAGAAGATAGAAAGGAGGCAAAAGTCCAGGACAGAGGGTCCATCTAGGTCCTTTGAATGCTGAGGTGACAGTGGACCCCTATCCCTGCTGGCTCAGGACCACTCACTTACCCTTGAAGCCTCTGAGCTTGGAGAAGAGATAGCTGCAGTGTGCATTAGCCAAGGAAGGAAGGAATAAATCACTTTACTGCCACATCCCCCCACACACCCGTATTAATTAAGCTGGTAGTTAGATGTGAGCTTCTCCCTAAATTGCACGTTCATCTTCTTCGCGCAGCACTTAATGACTACAATTGGCACATTAAAAAGGCAAGGCAACCAACATGCATACATTATCATCATTCTGCAGTCAGCAAGTTTTAGGAGCTGGATTAAACTCAAAGCCGCTCCTTGGAAGCTGGGGGTTGGGTTTCTGAAGGAGTTATGGACTTTAGAATCCAACCCAATGCCGACTGTGAGATTCCTATAGAAATGCTGTGCAAATGACTTGCCTGTGTGTTTTCTCCCCTCTGAGTTCCCTGTAAGCCTCCTTTATCTGCTTGTGGGTTTAACCATATTTCCTAGCAGTTCTCCATCCCTTTCCCTGTAAAACCCCCTCTCCTGTGACCTCAAGAAACGCAAAGTGAAGCTCTCTGTAGTCTGAACAAAGAAGCAATCCATTAACATCCTATCAAGTGTCTGAGAGGAAATAACAGGCCTGTAACTGTGAGCCCTTGCTTCCTGTTTCAGAAGTGTCATATGTCACCACCACGGGACCTGTATAAAGGATGAAGGACACTCTGGGTGACTGTGAGGTTCCCTTTGTACAGGGAGTCAGAACTGAAGAGAGAGGGAGCTGCTCCCAAAGAGACCACTGGAGAAATGTCAAAGTGACTCATGAGCTCCCATCTGCCATTCT
Organism: Peromyscus attwateri; assembly: GCA_902168425.1. NCBI lineage: Eukaryota > Metazoa > Chordata > Mammalia > Rodentia > Cricetidae > Peromyscus > Peromyscus attwateri. The sequence goes on along the minus strand of CABHPP010114677.1, from coordinate 10,003 downwards.
GCATACAACAGAGCGATTGCAAATTCAGTAAGGAAAAGGGGAAAGTGCAATATAGAGAAATAAAATATGTCACAGTAACACAGAGGATTTACAAGTAGCAAATAAGTACGTTGTCATACTTAGATTTATTCCTCATCTCTGTGTGACTTAGCATCCTAGTGAGTATTAAGCAAATCATATTGAAATTCATGAACAGAGTTCCACCTTCCATTGATCCAAGGGCTGAGAATGTCATCGGACAGCATCTGGGGCCTGTGAGAAAGTCCTCTTTGAGTTCCTATGACCTGCCTTCCTGGCCTTTCTACCAACATTCAGAAAGTGTCTTGGTTTATATTTTTCTTTATTACTATAAGCCTTCATGAAACCACTACCATGCTGGAACAAGGTTTGTGGGGGTAACCTCAGCCTGTGTTCTCAAGCTGTAGTCACATATATTTGGCTCCAGAATAAAATATCTCTTATGCCCCTTTGAGATCTGAACTATGTTTTGTTTTTTTTTTTTTTTAACATATCTCGGTCCCAGAGGCTAAAAGGCCCCAGGTCAATGCACCAACTGACTGGTGAAAGCCTGCTTCCTGGTCCATAGATGATGTCATCTTCTTTGTCACGTGGTATAAGGGTACAGGTGATCTCCCATGCGGCTGTTTTACACGGTCACTAATGACATTCAAGAGGACTCTGCCCTCGTAATCTTATCACCTTCTAAAGGCCCAGCCCCCTCCACCCAGTGATTAGATTGGAATACTTGTACTTTAGGAAAACACAAATGTTCAGACCCTAGCACAAATAAAACCTTGCTTCCCATTGTATGACGTCAGGGAAATGTGATCTAGACAGTGAGAACCACTACACACCTGTCATTATGGCAAACCCACAACCCAGCACCAGCACCAAATGCTGGTGATACATAGTAACAGGAATTTTCTCTATTGCTTGTGAGGATGTAAAATGGTACAGGCACTTTGGAAGACTATTTGTATTTTTTTAGGGGCAGGGAGTTTCTTACAGGATCAGCAATCATGCTCTTTGGTAGTTCTAAAAAGTTGAAAATATATCCAAACAAATACCAGAACACGATGTTGAAATTTTATTCATAATTGCCAAAACTTGAAAGCAACCAATGTATCTTTCAGTAGGTGATAAACAAACTGTGACACATTCAGAAAGTGGAATATTATTCAGCACTAAGTAGAAATGAAACAGCACGGAGGAATTCTAAGTAGAAGAAGCTGATCGGAGGCTGTAATCCATCTGATTCCAACTAAGTGAGATTCTAGAGAAATAAAAAGCAATGGGGACAGATGAAAACTCAGTGGCTGCTAGGAGCTGTTGTGGGCAATGAAAAGTGAAGCATAGAAGAACTCTAGAATAGGGAAGGAACTCTCTATGAGACTATAATGCCGGGTGCCTGATGTCTGTTTCATGTCTTTCTATGTTGGAGACTGACCCAGGCCTGTGTGAATTAGATCTATTGTGCTTTGAATTTCTGCTAGGAGGCTTGCATAGTTAGGATGGCCTTGGCCTAGCTAAGAAGTATACTTTTGGATATAGCCTTGAACAGTAATCGGCCACCTGAAAGGCCTTGGACCAAAGAAACCTCACCTCCCCCCATCACTCTGACTTCTCCTGAAAATTTTCCACCCTCCTCTCTCAGTTACCCCTCCCTGCTTAAAGATCCCTATAAAAGCATGTACAGTTCACTTAATAAACGGAGCCTTGACACTACTCAGAGTGACTCAGTTTCTCATTTGTGCTTGGCTTCGTTCCTCTCTCTCCCCATTGGCTTTCAGGTGTTTCAAGGCCCGGGACCCACGAATAACTGAACCTGCGGGGCGGGTCATTTCTAGACTTGTAGGCTATAGAATACACACCACCAAGAGTGAGCCCTAATATCCACTGCAGATTTGGGGTGATGATATGTAGGATGAGTCCATTGGATGTTATGGGTGATCCACTCTGACAGGGGATATTAATAGTGGGGAGACTGTTGATGTAGGGGAGCACAGGCTTTGGGGTAATTTCTGGAGGATTATTATAGATATACGTGCTGCTGTCCTCTTACCATAGGTGATGCCTGGTTTAATTGTGAACTTGGTACAAGCTAGAATCACCTGGGAAGAGTCTCAATGGGCATGTCTGGGAGAGATTATCTTGATTAATGTGGAAAGACCCAGCCCACTGTGGGAAGCACCATTTCCTAGGCAGAAAGGAGGATTAAAGAGATCAAGCTGAGCACAAGTGAGCAAAAGAGGGCGTGTTCATCCATTTTTCTTGGCTCTTGTGAATGTGATATGACTAGTTTGAAATTACTTCCTTGAGCTCCGCCTTAATGATGGACTATAACCTGTATTATAAATCTTTTCTCCTCCACGTTGCTTTTTAATTAGGATATTTCATCACAGCCACTGAAATGAAAATACGAGACCACTAACACAAGAGCAGCTGTCATTATGTTAGGATGCCACTGACCTGTTGGCTTCAGTCCATCCAGAACACAAGAGGTAACCTCCCTAGTAGAGCCTTGCAGTCTCCCGTGTATGTGGGTGGGTGTGCCTATGTGTCACTCAGGGTGAGAGAAATCCGGAATATGAGCTAGAAAACCAATAAAAAGAAATCAGTGTCAGAGGACTCATGTAGCACCTCTAAGGTGTCTTCCCTGGGGGTAAAGTTAATAACATTTGTTTCATTTGACAATTTGGGGGACAGAACCGTGGCACTGCTTCCTGAAGCAGGAACAAATCATCACCACCTCCCACAGGAATGATTGGCCTTTCCCTAGGAACTGAGAAAGACAATCATAGAAGCATGGCAGGAGAGTGGGCGAGACAAATGACTCAGGTATTGTGTTTTCTGTATTGTGTGATGTAAGGCATCACTCTGCAGATGGAGCTGGAGTGGTTTTGTTAGGAAAAGCCAAGTGGGGGATGGTCCAGGACAAGGCCTCAGTATGAGCGTGAGGACTACCTTTCCTCCAGTCCTTACTAAAGTCTGTCTTAGGCTACATATCTGCCAATGTTCTTGATAAGTACTCTGAGCTTTAATTGACCAACTAACAACTTGAGACACAGTTCATGTTCCTTCCTCTGACCAACCAACCTGCCTTTATTGAGACCTATGCTCAGGGGTTGATTGCTGTGATGATTTTAATTGTCTACTTGGCACACTTGGAAAGAGAATCTCTACAAGGGATTGTCTAGATCAGGTTGGCTGTGGACGTGTCTGGGGCAGGGTTGCCTAGATTGCCTTCACTGATATGGGGAGACCCCACCTGAAAGGGGGCAGCACTATTTCCTAGTTTGGGGCCATGAAGTATGTAAGAGTAGGGAGAGCTAGCTGACTGTGAAGATGCATACATTTATTCTGTCTCTACTCTTGGATGTAATGTGACCAGCTGCCTTGACTTCTGGAATTCTGAGCCAAATAAACTTTCTCTCCCTTAAGAAATTGAATTGTCACAGCAAAAGAGATGAAACAGGACAGTTACTAAGGAAACTGAAAATCAATACTTAAGAAGCCCATCACTTTCTCACTAATACCATTCCCTGCAAGCAGCCATCGCCCAGAAAACAGCAGCATTGTACATTTTGAAAGACGTAGAATGAGTCAGAAACAATTTAAGAGATACATAGTAAAACATGTTAAACACTAAAATCACCAAGTGCTATAGTCAGGAACAGTATTTTACATGATCACAGGGAATAAAATAGAGTCTATGGAAATCTCTACACAAGAAGCACACCATCCATCCAGCTCTGTCTAGAGGGTGCTTCCTCCCAGAAGCACAGCACCAATGGTGCACTGTGACTGGGAAACTCCACTTCTCCAGAAAAGCAAGGAGACCCATCGCACATGGTACCTAATCGGTGGCAGAACCTTCTGCAGAGCATATTGAAGAAGTAAGCCTTCCTCATGTGGCTGGGCCTAGCTCAGGGGTCAAGCACTTCCTGTCTTGAAAGGTATCCTGGGTTTGATTTCTCAGTAAGAGAGATGGGGAGAGAGAGAGAAAGGATGCTGATACCACCTAATAATCAAATTCTGAGCAATATCTAGCATTGAGTATTCTCTGCAACCACCCTAAGCACAGGGGAGAACTTGCACAATGGAGATGAATCTCAGTGAAATCAACAGAAAATTGGCCAGGAGGAGGAAAAAAGCACAACTCAGTGAGACCCTGGGGGCGGCCTGATTAAGCACATTCATGAATTATGTAAAGATACTATGTGTCTTTGCTTGCATATGCACTTATGTTGTTTGTTATGTATTTACTTATAACAAAAGTAAAGCAGAATAAACGTCATGCAAGCTGTTTTTTCATAGTGTTAGTTCTCAATGAACAACTTCCTTTACTGAGTAATCAAAGACCTGAATTACAGATATCTGTCTTAGCCCCCAGCCCCAGAAAGTGTTCTGCTTTCATCTTTCATCCCTTCCTCTGTCCTCATGACCACACCTCTCTTGTGGGAGTCTGCTCCCACCTTTTGAAGGGTTTGTAGGTAGACAAGAGAGGAATGAGAAAATATCAGATAGAAAGAGAGACCTAGCCGACGAGAAGAAAGACAGAAACACAGGATAGTTTCAGGAGGGCCTGGGTCAATACCCACCAGCTTTGTCCTTTACTGAAAGGGGCTTTTTATAATATGCCAAGGGGAGAGGCAAAAGACCTCCCCCTTGCAAGATCAAAGCACATCATACAGCCAAGTGTAGACCCTTCCAAACACTTGGTAACCACGCCTGTGGTCAAGTCATCCCATTATGCAGCCCCTGATGAGTAAAGCAAGCTCAGATTCTCTGACCTTGAGTAATTTCTCACTAGAAAGCCTCTGTGGGCTCCCATACTCCCTCCTATAAATACTCATTCAAATTAGTTGGACAGTTTCTTACACAAGTATGTGTCATTATAAAATACAGTTTTATGTGTCTACATGTGTTCAGTTTGCACAAATGTTGTGCTTTACAGCTTGCTGTATTTCTTGTTTCTTTTTGTCAGGTCCATGTTTGTACCCTCTCTGTATCTATCTGGGTGTGTATCTGTTTCCCAGACTCTCAACGCTGCACAGCATTCCACAAAATGCAATCTCTGCTTTTTATTTCTCCATCCCGCTAGTACTGAACAATTACGTTTCCTGGCTTCCATAAACTCTCCCATACAGAATTCCTGTGGAGCTGTGAGTTTCTCTGCAGTAAACACCTCCGGGTGGATCTGTTGCTGTGATCAAGCTTTCTGATCAAAAGCAACTGGGGAGGAAAATGTTTATTTGGCTTATACTTCTAGGTCACATTCCAGGGCTGACAGAAGTCAGGGCAGAAGCTCAAGCAGGAGCTGGACCAAAAACCATGAAGGGAGTGGTGTGGTCTGGCTTCCTCCTAGCTAGCTTTTTTATACAGCCCGAGACCATTTGTCTGAGGAATAGTTCTGCCCACAGTGGGATGGGACCCCTACTGCCTTGGTAAAGGATCAAGACAATTCCCCACAGATGGCCACAGGCCAATTGGATTGAGCCAGTTCTCCAAATGAAGTTCCCTCATCCCAGGTGACTCTAGTATGTGTCAAGTTGACAATAAAAAGTAAAGTCGTGCGGTGCCTGTGACCCTGTCCAAGCAGAGGAGAAGCATGCTAAGGGCACACATTTGGCAATGGACCCTGCTGCATGATCCAAAGGAGAAACGATGGGAGGAACTGGCATCAGAAAACCAGAGGAGCCGTTGTTTTACACAGGCCTCTCTGGTTTGTGTTCTCTGGAGTCTTGCCCACTTCTCGGAAGAAACACAGATGAAGAATCATTAGAGAAATGTATTCAAAAGTAGAGAAAAAGGGGAAACCTTATGTGCAGGTGTGGACAATGGCTGTCTACTGATGAATTTAATTATTTAAAACAACTTACAACTTGATAAAAGAGTAGCACTCTCAGAAAATGTGTTCTGTGATGCTATCTCCATGCCCGGATCCTTTGACTAGCATGGACCTTTATCACGAACCCATTAGTCAAGCATCTATAAGACAGACCTAAAGCTATCCCCAGTAGGTCCTGGCTTTATCTGTCAAGGTCTTAAAGAGAACAATTCTATTAGTGACGGCATTTGTAAATCGCATGATGGAATAGCGATTCAGTTGCAATAGTCAGAGGCAGCCGGATACAGCTACAATAGTATAAAAGCTTCCAGATAATATTTATTATCATGACCATTTCTCTCATTGTATGCATATTGAGATGTGCCAGCCAGTATCTATCTGTTCCACCAAAGGCAACAGTCCCATGTGGCCTTTTTTTTGGGGGGGGGGGGGTTCTGTTCTTGTAGAAGATTAGATGGTAGCCAGGAATATGAGAAGTGTATAAATTTGCATTTGGAAAATATCTGCCTAGAAGTTATTGATTTTATCTTCCCTGAATAGCCTATTAAAAGGAAACACTTCTTCTAATGCTTCCAGGCGACCTGCAGGAAATCATTACTGGTGGGGACTGTTGTTTTATGGGTCTATAGAATGGGAGCTTTAAATATGAACATGAAATGTGGAAAGGAAGGACGTCCTAGCAGACTCTGGCTGGAGGCTCCTTTGAGTCATTGCCATCCTCTCGTTTATTATCAGTCTCAGCATTAGCTCAGATGTCCTTCTGGGAACTATCCTCCTCCTCCTCCTCCCTGCCTCCTCCTTCCTTCTCACTGCAGGGAATCTGGGCAAAGCAAAGCTTAATTCTTCCTCTTCCCTTGCATTCCACCCACACCCTATCCCTTTCCCCCTCTTCCCACAAGCCTGTTTCTCACCAGCGACCAGCCTCTCCCAAAGTCCCTGATCTCTAGCTCATATGGAAAAGCAAGGTACATGCCAGGGAACCCCTACATCATGACAACCAGCAGGGTGAGGCAGCTGGTGAGATGAGAAACTGACAGGAAGCCTGTTCTGCAGAGTCTGCCTTTTCTCAGGACAACAGGGAGCACAAAGTGCAGAATCCAAAGGAGTGATGCAGTCCATTTGTGGCTTAGGCAGACATTGCATGTCCAACTCGTTCTAAGGAATCCCCTCAAAACCTTTGAGAACCTTCAAATACCAAAACGCAGACCTAGTAATGATGAGGTTGAGCATTGGCCATATACAGCTCCTCTCTCGCCTAATCCTCTCAGTTCCAGGAGGAAGGCAGGATTACCCCCAAGTCACAGATGACGAGATTAATTTTTCCTTGTTCATACAGCAGAACTGGTCTCAGATCCAAGTGTGGTACCCTCCAAAGTCCTTGCTTTAAGCCAATGGCATCCTCTAAGAGGTAACACCTGGCCTGTTTAGCTTTTGAGCACTATCAAATGCACCATCCTCCCTGAATCCTGAGGCCTGCTGATGAGTTTCAGTATTGTCTACAGTGAGTACTCTCAGCAAACTCGAGGGACAGCCAAGAGAATATAAGTAACTCGATATGTAGTTGCATGAACATCCAGCCTGTGTTAGGAACTGTGCTAGTCAGTGAAAAGTGAGGCAGTGAAGTGATAGACAACAAACTAATTGACACAAAAGGGAAGACCTAACCAAAAAAAAAATGTATTGGTGAGAATACAGAGATGAGAGACAGATGTTTAATACACATGAAGGGGCTGGAGCCCCCACTCTGAGAACCAGAGTTTGAGTAGGGTACAGAAGTTGTCCTAGAAAGGTGGGAGGAAGGGACGACATGTGTGAAACCTGAAGAGGGCAGGAGGTTTTGGTATTTGATAAAACAGAAGAGGGTCTATGTGACTAATGCAATATGAGCAAGCAGAAAGGATGGCAGACAACGAGACTGAGAAGGACCACTCAAGTCTTGTAGGAGACTGAGAAGAACCACTCAAGTCTTGTAGGCGTCTCATTTGTCTCCCATACAAAATAGGAAGACCTAAGCACGACATTTAACTCATACAGGGCTGTTAAAAGAAGCAGCCAATACAAGAGCCAAAGATCATTAAGGAGACTGTTGAAGTTGTACAAACACAACACAGAAGAAAAGGCACCGTGTTGGACTAGAGGGTCACATGGAAAAGGAGAGTCTAGGATAGAGATACATGCTAGAGTAAGCAACTTCATTCTGTACTTGGAAGGAGAGAAATAAATAATGTCAGGCCAGGAGAGAAGCTATGTGTGCTGCTGGCAGTGGAAATGGAGGGCTGAGTTTACCCAAGCCAACTGGAACCCAGGCGATGCCAGAAGGAGCCCCAGATGCTAAACATAGAGTTGGTGCTTCCCCTGCTTTGGTCAGATCTTTCCTTGCTGTGCTCTCATTCTTCCCTCTTGGGAATGGAAATATTTATGCTGTGCCATTGTGTGTTGAAAGTGCATAACATATTTATTTTCCAAGGGCTCAAAGTTAAGAGATTGCCTTGAATCTTAGAAGAGACTTGTAAGGACTTCTTAAAAAGTAATTAAATTTGTTCTTGGGCAACATACAATGTATGCTGAATACTGTCATCTCCCATCCTCTCTTAACTCCCTCTCTGCTATTAGCCTCCGCCACACCGGTGCCCTTCCCTAAAAGTCTCTTTCTCCCATTCCTGCCTACTAATTTGTTATATGACCCACTGAGTTTAACCAGGGCTATTTGTGGGACCGTATGTTTGAAGCTATCCATTGGAGCATGATGAGCTCATCAGTGGTTGGACAACTTAAGACAATGACTTTCCTTCTAGAATCTTTCAACAGTCAATAGTTCAGGAGTAAGGGGTAGGACGTCTGTGTGGGTCCTGTGAGAGTAACTAAGCTGCTGTGAGATCATGTGCCCAGAGAACGGCATTTCACAGCCCTTGTCTGGTCTTCTGACTCTTACATTCTTCCTTGCTCTTCTTCTGCATTGTTCCCTAAGCCTTGGTGGAGATGGTATGAATGTCTTGTCTGAGACTAGGCCCTTAGTCATCACTTGTTCTCGGAGTCCATGAGTCCCTGCATTCACAGCTGTCCACTGTAAAGAGGCTTCTCAGATTAAGCCTGAGAGTAGCTTTTGTTATGGATATAAACACAGATATTTAGAGGCATTTTGACATGTCAATATAGTTAAACACATGGAGTACATTCCTTTCTTAATACTATGATCTCCCCAGGCATAGGTTGCTCACCAAGCCTATGGCACCAAACATGAATTTCTACTGTGGCACAGGTCTTAAATCCAAGCGGAGAGTAAATGGTTGCCCCCATAACTGTCATGCCCCTATTGCAAAGGCGGGCACATTTGCCTGACCAGTAGGTTTTGTAGTTCGGAAGGTTCACAGCTGGTTAAGACCATTGATGCCTTTCCTCTCCTAATGGCTTATATTGCCCTTTCCAGCACTTTGAAAGTTAGCCAGCCATATACCCAAGGAATGCTCAATCATACCACAAGGGCACTTGCTCAGCTATGTTCATATCAGCATTATTTGTAATAGCCAGAACCTGGAAACAACCTAGATGCCCTTCAACCGAAGAATGGATAAACAAACTGTGGTACATATATACAATGGAATACTACTCAGCAGAGAAAAACAATGACATCATGAGGTTTGCAGGCAAATGGAGGGATCTAGAAAAAATCCTCCTGAGTGAGGTAACCCAGACTCAGAAAGACAAACATGGTATGTACCCACTCATAGGAGAATACTAGTTGTGGAACAAGGATGACTGGACAGCTACTCACAACACCAGGGAGGCTACCTGGATAATAGGACCCCAAGAAAGACACGGGGATCGCCCAATGACAGAGAAATGGATGAGATCTACATGAACAATCTGGACGTGAGTGGGAGTAATGAGGGGCGAGGGGCGAGAGAAAGAGAACTTGGGGAAGCAGGAGATCCCAACTGGATCAAGAACAGAGAGGGAACATAAGGAATGTTCATGATAAATGAAGACCACATGAGAATAGGAAGAAGCAAAGTGCTGGAGAGGCCCACAGAAATCCACAAAGATGCCCCCACAATAAACTGCTGGCAATAGTCGAGAAATAGCCCGATTTGACCTACCCTGGTGATAAGATGGCCAAACACCCTAATTGTCGTGCTAGAAACCCCATCCAGT